>VDFB02173622.1:0-30515 GCA_007258455.2 Sequoia sempervirens
CCTGAAAAAGCACTCTGGAAGATTCTGCGAAGGCCCAACCTGAAACAACTGCAATACTGGGGCTACCAAACACTGAGTAACTGCCCCAGATGATCCTCTGCACACAACTGTCAGCCTACGAGGATCAGAATGATAGGCTCACTCCTCGACAAACAATGTCAGCTAAAACGGGGACATTACAGTCCGCCCTCCCTGAAATTGCTTGTCCTCAAGCAATCTCCGCAAATACGGACGCACCGCACCACCTGGATCCCAAGGATAGTGTCGGACAATGTTCCCTCTGATCACAACTGACTCCTGTAACTCCCACAACTGATCAACAAGAATAGAATACCATTCCCTATCAACCTCAGTGTTGTCTGTCATAGAGTCACGAAACTCAGGAGGAAGCAAGTCAAACTGCAAGCAATACTTACTCCCTAAAACTGTACGAGATATACTGTCATCCAACATATCAAGCACATGCATGCCAGAACTGTGCACCTGAAATAAGTCGTGTATGTGTGGATCAAACATGGAACCATATACACTCTGCACCGTGTACTCACTATAAAACTTTTCTGAAGGCTGAGTTTGAAATCCCGGTGTACTAGTAGGATCCCGAATGCTATCAACACTCTTCTCAAGACCAGGAGAGTGACCAACATCAAATTCAAAGAGTGGATTGTCGTATGAAGATATAACATTCGTCTCAAACAATGGATTGGTCACAAACGGAACCAAACCACTAGGCTGATCTCAAACGACTGCCCCAAAACCCCTAGGGTACTGAGCATAACCAAGCCTGGTCTGCACAAAATCCTCCTCTATCATTCCACTCTTCCCACTAACGAGAGAGATAGAACGAAGGCTGCCATCTGTAATTCCCCTCAACACATATTTCTTGCCCTGCACCTCAAATCTCATCTCCATTTTAGGCAAGTTGAGAGTGAACACACTAATGTCTTGAAGCCATCTCATACCCAACACTAAATCCATCCCACCCAGATTGACTACATAGAAGTCTGCCTGCAACTCATAATCATTCAGCATGAGGGTGAGATTACAAATCCGCCGAGTGCAAGTTAGGGTATATCCGTCTGCCACCCGAACTCGTAATCCAGAGAAATCCTCTGTCTGGAGTCTACATCTGTTGACGAAGCTCTCATCAATGAAATTGTGTGTGGCTCCGGTGTCGAGCATAGCAATACATCGCTGTCCTTCCACTAATCCCCTAAACCTGAATGAATCATCCCGTACACTAGCAGATAGTACCAACGGGGATAGGTTGGCATCGGGCCCAAACTCCATAGAGGCATTCCCGGCCTCTGCATGTTCTGAAACAACCTGCTGGTCTGAATCCTCAGACTCGTCATCTTCATAGTAAACCCACATGGCACGGTTGGCTCTGCCCTTCGGTCTCAAAGGACAATCATGTTCCTTGCTGTAGGGTTCTTTGCACCAATAACAAAGTTGTTTCCTTCTCAATTCATCACGAGTTGCATCATCAATTCTTGCAGCTATTTTCCTTTTTGGTTCTGCAACTGGTGTATGACTCTCCTCAACAGGCAAGCTGTTTGTTTTAGGCTGAAATTGTTTCTTCGGAGCAGCAAGCTCCATACTCCTTGCCTTCCGTGACGCCTCGGAAGAGTAGAGTGATCAATGCCTTGACCTAACCTCTCATAGGCCTGGCTAAAACCCTCGAAGAGTATAATAAGTCTCTCGGTTTCAAATCCCCGCCGCCATGACTGCAACTCTTTGAAACTCACCAATATAAGGATCCAAACTACCTGTCTGCCTGAGCTGAGATAGCTCCCTGAAATAAAGTTCTGGATCCTTCTTATCAAATCGCTCTATGAGCCTACTGGTGAATTCCTGGTAAGTATTGACCGCATGATGGCCAAGCGTATACATGCCGTGATGCCACCAATCATGCGCTATCCCATCTAGATGCAACGTAGCAAACTTGATGGCCTCGTCCTCCTGCATCGGTCTCAATGAAAGGTAGTTGTCCAATTTCTGGACCCATGACCTTGCTGATGTCTTATCGGACCCATCAAAATATGGCAAGGTAATCTTGCTAACCGCATACTGCAAATCCCTGTTCACCTGTGGCTGTGGCTGGTGATGCTGAGGGGGTCTACGGTCAAATCTGCCTCCTCCTCTGGGTTTATAAACATCCATAAACTCATGAAACGTAAGTGCCTGCCGGATCTCAGGTGCTAGTGACATGTACTCACCATGAAACCTCGTCACATCTGCCACTGACATGCCATTATGTGGCTGAAACTCCTGATGCTGCCCCTGATGCTCTACCCCCAGAGTCTGTGGTGGAGTCTCTCTAGGTAAGAAAGTAGGCTGACCTGGCCTACGCTCCTGATAGATCGGTGACGACTGACGTGGTACTGATGCCAAAGGCTGATCTACTGGTGCAGTCCCGCTCGTCTGTCCAATCTGTATATAATGAGGCTGTGTGGGCGTATACTGTCTGATAGTGCCCATCAACTGGGACATCATGTCCATCATGTTATCATGCCTGCGTCTAAACTCCTCCTCTGTAATATCACCCTTTGCATGTGCCTTCCCTGTATCCCTAACTGTCTCTGTAGGAATCTCGCGATCTGCCATTAGGGTTGCAACACTGTTTTCACTGCTGTTAGAGCTGGATCTGTGAATGCCTAATATACCTGACACTGTCTCACCTTCTGGAATCGGTGGACCTGTCCAATCTTCGGCTCTGCCTGTCCCTTCGCCCTTAATATAATGAATAGTATCTCAAGCCATGAAAAGCAACTAAAAAAGCTATCAATCGTGATTCGAAAAGCAACCTAAAAGCACAGATTTAAGGTGGAGATTCAGGTTTCCTGGATACTAATCGTAAGCAACCTCGTGGTTCTTTACAGTCCTAACTGATCAAATTGCTAGGGTTTTGATTTGTTTTCTGATTTTTGTGATTCTTTTGTGTTTTTAACACCAATATGAAGAATTGCGATTTTGATAAATAAATGCTATTAAATTCCTAAATAAATGACAAAGCATCAAATAGCTTCCAGAACAATAGGTATTGATTTTATTCTGGCTCTAGAATGAATACAAAGAGATTCCAAATACAGATGAATGAAATAAATGATATTACAAGAGGAACCTGTTTGCTGTAGCAGCCACCTGAAGGAATGGAAGAAATAGTACGGCTATCTCCAGAACACCAATCTTGGAGCTCAGAATGATAAGACAACTCCAGAACCCCTATGCGCCAACCTTGCCAGAGACAGAAGATGAAGAAAACAATGCAAATCCTTCTGGAGAGATAGTACGGCTCTTGCTGGTTCAGTACAGTACGGCCCAGTAGCAAGGTAAGATCTGGTACGACCTTAGCCAATGATGGATTTCTCCTGAGAAAAGAGATTAAAGATTGATTCCCCTTGCCTGTGCGCCAAAGAAAGAAGGAAACTGAAGATGCAATGATAGGCGTTATGCTTGCCAGGAGGAAAGACGTGTTCTACAGCTGGTACGGCCTGTCAGCTGTATTTAATGCAGCCGTACCCTTGTCTTGGGAATCGCGCCTAATGCCAAACACTGAAATCTCCAATATCAAACCCTCCGATGAATGGATAAACCCTGAATGAATGAATTAATGAGCTTAGTCTGTAACCTCTGAATGAAGTCACCAAGATGCAAGCTTAAACTGGTATTTCACAGTCTCAGTCTGCCAAATTCCTGAAGAGGTATCGTTCTCCAGAAACGCTTCGTCTGCCAGAAACCCTAGGGTTTGCAAACTCCAATGCTCAGAGCAAAATAAGACAAATTAGAATATCATCACATAATGGTTCGATTTGTCTTGAAGAGAAATATATACTGCCTTTGAGAAATTCGACCCACAGCTCTTTTTAAATAATCATTTAATAAAATGATTTAATTCACCTTTTTGAACTTAGGAGAAATAATAATAATTAAATGACGCCTCATTAATGAATAAATAATTATTCATTATGTCAAAATAAATCACTTTATTATAAAGTATTAAAATACTTTATAATATATCATTTAATCATTAATATTTTAAATATATTAATAAAGTGACTTTAATATAAAGTCAAAATATTAAATATTTAATAAATCATTAAATACTCCTTATTTCTCCGTCTGATCATCAAATTGCAGAACTGGGTCGACTCTGAGCTGAATAGTTGAACCAGGTGCCCTGCCCAAAATAGCAGCTCCCGCCTGACCTAACTTTCTAAAAATAGAAAGTTCTTGAAAAAGCACTCTGGAAGATTCTACGAAGGCCCAACCTGAAACAACTGCAATACTGGGGCTACCAAACACTGAGTAACTGCCCCAGATGATCCTTCGCAATAACCGCCAACCTACTTAGGATCGTAATGATAGGCTCACTGACAAACAATGTCACTAAAACGGGACATTACAATCGGTGGAAGTCACAAGTGAGTAAGGATCGCTTTTGGTCCCAGAGATTCGCCGAAAGTGAAATCCGGTGATCGGTACCGCCTATTGATCAGGTGGAACTCTGACTATGTTCTCGACAAGATTGAAGCCAAAATAGCCTGCGAGAGTTAAAAATAGCCTTTCGAAGAATTATTTTCAGCGAAAAATCTGAGATATGGGTTTTGTCTAGAAAAAGATTCTAAGACAACCCAAAACGTCAGTTTTGCGAAAATTCAACTTCTACTCGATTGTACAAAGACTTTTCAGTTGAGAAAATTAATAACTCGAGAACGAATGTCCTGAAGTTAAAAATTCCTGAAAAATCAAGCGCACGATTTTAACTCAAGGTAATTATATAGAAATGATCCAGATACTGAACTTGTCAATTTTGCCAATTTCAGGAACATGCAAAATAGAATTTGAGAGAAATCTGAGATTGAAGGATGAAAAAGACGTTTTTAGTATGTTCTTTTTTTGTGAAAATTGCCCTAGATTTCTTCAAATTGCTGATAATTGTGAACTTTAAAATGCAAAAAGATATGTTAGATAAAATCGCCTTTGGAAATTGATGAGGAATTCGCCTTTGAACTGGAAGAATTCGCCCTTGCTTGAAAACTACGAACTTTCTTGAAATTTGCGCCTTTGTTTTGAAAACCACGAATTTTCTCTTGAAGAAATACGAATTTCCCTTGACAAAATTCGCCATGAAGAAATATGCCTTTGAAACTTGATAAAATTCGATTTCTTTGGAAATATGAATTTATTTTGAAAAATACGAATTTCTCTTAAGATTGAATTTTCTCTTGAGAAATACAAATTTCTTTTGAAAGCTTTGTGAATAATAAATGAAGGCGCCATACTTTAAATAAGAGGAAATTCGCACCAACTGGTAATTGCAAGAATTCAAAACCCTGACAAAAATAGAAGACCTCTGATTGGTTGCCTTTCAGTTGAACTGCCACTGACTCGGAGTTCAAAAATAAATAATAATAAAATATTCATTATCATGCAATTAGCAAAGGCGCCAAAAATAGAAAATCGCCATTTAATGCTAAAATTGCAAAAATAAATAAATATTTATTTTGAACTTCAGTTGACAATTCGGAATGAAGCTTTGAGATTCACCGTTAAACTTCAACGATTCCGAAAAGTCATCTCTTGAGCTCATAGGCGTCCATTTGCTCAAGTTATTCCACTTTTTATTAACTTCCTACTTTATAGCCGAAGAAAGTCAATGACCGCCAATTTCAACACCGATTGAAAGTGGACCGAAAGTGATGCCGAGACCGAAATAAGAATCTTCATCTGATAGCCTACCGAACAAGGAAGAAATGTCTACCGAGACACTAATGAAATCCATCATTTAATCCCCCGAAAACAGCTCGACAAATTCATTTATTTGCTTCTGCATACCATTTTCCCTCTAAACTTATCCGACACTTCAAACGTCAGCGGGATTCGCGAAATCCAAGTGAACCCTCGCCGACAGAAACGAAGCTCTAACGGTGATGACCGAGTATTACTTTATCCAACGGATATATGCACCCATATCCGAAAAGCCGCGGTTAGGGGCCCCTGCGCTAAAAGCTCGCCTTAGTTACCGATGTCATCATTTTGATGAAAGTTGAATCCTTCAACCGTGATGCCCTACTTTGACCTCGACATCCGAGCCGATGACCCGATTCAAGCACTATCCGCTTTAATCCGACAATGTAAGGGCCCACAAGAGAAGTCTTTAGAGGTGACAAAGCAAGAAAACTGCTTCTAAGACCTCAAAAACGCCAGTGCGTATTTTATTTAAAATATCCGCTCCAGACTTGGCCATTTTCCGGATATCTTCACTCTTCAGCATCTCGCCAAAGACCTCGCACGTACGAGCGTTTGCCAAATCCCGAAGGCTGACGGCTAGGCTCGTTGAATAGATAAAATGATTATGCTCAAAAGCCGTGAAGACTTCGAACGTGAACGAACTCATCTGACAGGTCTAAAGGCTAGGCTACCGATCGTGAGAAATACATCGCGAAATCTTCCGTTGGTCCGGGCCATGAAATTACGCGGCTTGGTAGAACTCGCCACGATCACTGAACGCCGGACGACAAGCGTGATGATGCATTGGCAATAGGCTAAAGTGGTAACCGATGTCGAAGACTTGCCCGCAAATTTTGCCATCTGAAGGGTCCTTTTAACTAGCGCCCCTGAGCTGTAGTTGCACTGGGAACCAATGGAGAAGCTCAGAAACGTGAAAACTCCATTATAAGTTGATCTTCAAACGACGGCTGCCGGAGTTCTGAGACTCGGATGACTGCGTTTGATATCTCGTTGGATAAGCAGACTAGTCGCGGAACGTATTGGCTGCATGAGCCACCAAAAAACCAAAATCTACCCCTCTTAAGATGGGCTTCCCCTGCTAGAGTTGGCGCTTTGCCGTAAAACAACAATTTTCCTCTCGAACTTTGAAATTTCTACTTCTGACGCTATTTGCCGGAGTTACGGGTATCAGAATGCTTCGCTGGATAGCTCATCGGATAGCCAGACCAATTCTGAAGAGATTGACTGTATGCATGAGCGTTTTCAACAAGATCTTGACCTTCAAAAAGAAGGGCGCCCCTGGGTTATAGTTGCACTTTTCTTCTTTTCTCTGAGAAATCTTCATAAATTGACCATTAAAAACTCTGTTTCAATCACTGAAATCATCATGTGCAATGTGAAACGCCATCGTGAGATGCTCCTCCATCGTGAAAAGCTCCATTCTGAGTCTCTGCTTCAGGTTCTGTTCAATAAAACTAACTTTGACTGACAAAATATTGACAAAAACTCCATGCTTGATATTGCCCAAAACTGTATTTTACATCATTTAGCAAGGTTTAGACTATTCTATGCAAAATGCCTTGATGAAGCAAAAAATTTGGTTTGGGTACAACAATACTATCACCAAATACTCCTAGTATGAGCTCTTTGCCACATTGAAGGGAAGGTTGTAATACCAAAAGTTTGCAAATGCCTTATTTGCTTCCTTATGCACCTCCTTGTTGCCTCTTGTACTTTGCAGTGCAGATTGTGCTTTAGGTATGTTTCTAGGCACAAAAAATCACTATGATTGGGCTTTGCCCAAGTTGGATGAGGTGGATGTGCCATGTATGTGTGGACAACGATTGGAGCCCACAACACTTGCCATATCTACCTTGGTTTTTGTTGTTGAATTAGGATTAAGGGATACTACCATGATTGCATGTGCTCTCACCGCTATGTGTTTTTGTGACCGCATCCAAACAGCGTAACGAAATAGTTTAGGGCTACCCATTCTCTCTTTGATCAAAGTATTCCAGCGCTTAAGATTAGAAAGTTCGCACGCTCAACTCCAAGGTTCCTTAAGTGCTTAATAGACCCAGTTTTGGTTGATGTGTATTTGCCGTGTTCTTACGAGGGGACTTACACAATTGTTCAGATTTCTTGCAGTTAGCAGCTAATGTATGATTTTGAAGGGGATTCTTGCGTGTATGATTTGGCAATGTGGTTCGTTTTCCTAAAGCTAATCAGAAATGTGCGGAAAGTAAAAGAGTTTAGGGCCTAAGAAACTTATATTCTATTCTAAATGCAGGATATGTGGAGCTTCGTTTCAATAGACTTCAACCAGATTTCACCTAGCCTCACGTCAGACAGCCTCAGTAAAATCGGTGCAATCTTCAAGGGGATAGCAAAAGATGTTCAAGTTATAATTTGACATACATATACCATCAAAACGACGCATATAAGCATGTAAACCACAACCGAAGTTAAACTCAAGATAAGGTCCAGTTGACCACGCAAGGCGGACTTATCATCAACAAGCCGCTAGTGGTATGGAATAAAGTGAAGCTACCTCAATAAAACACCACACATCAAAGTAAACTACTTGCATGAAATTAAGCTACTTGGATTCGAAAGGAAGAAGAGACCTTGCTAGCCATTCATGACAAGACGAATTCCACCATCAATGAAAAGATCAATTATCATAAAAAGTGTTACACAACAATCTCCTCAAAAGTTTTCAAAGGGAAAACTTTCTTTCTCTTCCACACTATGCTAAGCAAAATGACTACTATGCAATCTCTCCAATCTCTAGCTCTAATGCTAATGCCTGATCTACTTTCCTATTCTAATGTGTTACAAATGAGGGTGACTCCCCCTTTTATAGCCAGCCAAGTCCCAAAAGACGGCTAGGGTTACAATTAATAGAGTGGCCAGAATCGTGCCACCTCAGCCCTAACCCTAAAAACTGCTAGAATAGGGAGTGGTACATTAAATGAATCAAAGATTCCCACTCACTCCCAAAATAGTAAATGTAATAAATGCTCCATATTCAGTCCTCTAGAAGATCCTCGTCCAGTAGTGTGTTCCCATTTGCCTTCTCTCTGACTGCCAACTCAACAAATCTGCTAAGTATGGCCTCAACCTCCTGAACTGAAATCGGTGGAACACAATCTAACTGAAACTCTAACACCGTGACTGAATGCTCGTGCCTTGTACAAGACTTTCTCCAAGCAGCTAAGGAGTCCTGCGTGTTCTGGATCAAAGTGGAGAAAGTAGCAGTATTCTCAAAATCATCTTGTACAAAGGTCTTAACATCCGCAAAGAAAGGCACCAGCAAACCCCTCAAATTATCAAAATTAACTTCATCTGGATTCAGCCGTCTAGCAAATATAGCCTCAAAGGTATTCTGAACTCCATCTATAATATTCGCCATAGCCCTGTGTACCCTGGTTGAATCTGCCTGTGCCGCATCGAAGAAGCCACACCCTGTGATCGCCGAAGAATACCACCGAGAGAAATCATATCGGTCATTCTCCTCAATGACACCTCCATCAATCAGCACTCGCAATGGCACATGCCTCAATACCTCAAGACGCTGGATCACCTTACTCTGATAGATAGAGGCATCGCCCCAAGCATGATCCACCGCATCCATCCGTGTCAAAATAGTAGAGGCCTGCTGAAAGGCATAAGCAAGGTCCTCCATAAATTTCTTTGTCTCAGCACGAACTCCTGTGACCCATTTATCTACCTCCTGTGCAATCTTTCCCAATTCTACTAAGCCGCTGATCGACTCTCTAGGAATCTCTGCTGGAGGATCTATCACTGGTACATCCTGCCCTCGGGAACGAGACAACTGCTGAACATATCCAATTAAAGCTTTGTGTTCTCTTTTCAACCTTTTATATTTCCCTTCTTTCTTGAACAACCTATCCTTGAGGGCGAGGAAGGAGTTATCACACTCCTCAACAATCTGAGCACCAGTAGGGCATCCCAAATCCAGAGTGGTGACCACATAATTCTCAGGAACTGCTTCATTCCGGTCACACTCGACTCGTGGGACAGCAACGTGAAGAGTACGAGAGCCATCCTCCTCAGTGGAGATCTTCGAAAATTTTCTTGCTTTCTTCTTCTGTGGAGGGGCACTGATCCAGTTCAAGAACTCCTCCATCTCAACCGCTGGATCAAGCTCCTCACTAGGGCTTCTCCTCATTCTATCTTTAAGCCAATCGGGCACCTCATACTGTATATCGAAGGGCTGTTGCTCTTGTGCCTCGACTTCTCTAACTTGTTCAACTTCTTCATCATTCTGGCGAGGCTCATCGTCCTCAAGTGGCTGAGTGTCACCTGACACTATATCATCATCATCACCATCGTTCATGGCCGCCTCTAACTCCTGTTGAAACTGAGGGTCAGTAATGGTCCCCTCATCATCATGCTGATCAACCCTAACAGGTACGTTGGCACTCTGGCCAATCGACTCTCTCCGTGGAGGCTGAATATCATCCTGTACTACCAGTACCTGATTCACTGCAATTCTCTGATCAGCAAACAAAGACACCTCCTGTATGCTTGGAGAACGTGTCTCCAAGGGTGTTGCCACTGTGACTCGTGGAGGCTCTGGCTGAACTATTTCCTTCTTCCTGGACTCTGGACCTCTTGTGATCTGCTTCTTCCTGCCAGTGGTGGGCGTCCTGTGATCTCCCATCATGTTGTAAGTCAAAGCAATTGACCTACTCTTCAATCTATTCACCTTTCTATCAACCCATGCCCTGGTGAATGTCATAACTGGGATGGAGAGAGTATCCAAATCAGCAACCTCGGGCTCTGACCAATCCACAGGTGGAAGTGGAGTATCTCGAACAGCTGCATAATCAGGATGTACAACATCCATATCCTCGTTCACCTGGTCTGGAACCGGTACTACCTCACATTCCCTGATCAGAGTAATCGGCAACCGAGAGAACATTCTCTTCCTTACTTCAACTTCATCAACTGCATCAGCCCAATAATCTTCTATGGTGGCCTTATGTTTGAACTCCTCCGACAAAACCCAATTGATGTTATGGTGCGGGTCATAATGTTGTCGGCTTGTATGATACGAGAAATGATAAAATTGAAGCTCACTTTCAGCCTCTCTAGCTGCCTGCATCGAAGGACACACCTCATCCGAGTTGCCCATAACAATTGGAAATTCTATCCCTCCTTTCTTTTTCTTCTTTTGGATTTTGTCAAAGGCTAGCAACTGTCTGGATATCTCTAGCATCAATATTCTATCTATTGGGTATTTAGGCAGCCTATATGGGTATGATGAGAAACCTTGCAGCCTAATGTAAGAGAATCTCGGAAATTGTATGAACCAACACCCATACCTTTCAACTAACTCCTGGGCTTCCTTCGAGATTCTGTGTTGCAACCGCTCCTGAAGCAATCTCGTGATGTACATGGTGAAAGAATCGTTGACACGTTTGTAGTGGGTTGTGCTTGACAGGTGCAACTGTGGACAGGCATCATAGATTTTGAACTGATGAGAGCCGCATCCAACAGGTTCTTTGTAAGATATCCCCCTATACTTCGTCTTCCGTGCCAACATATAAATGACATAGGAGCTCATGTAAAATGTCTTCGTTCTCCTCAAGCTTAGGAGCTGCTCGTGCAAGTTGTCACCGATCATCGCAGCCCAATTGACATAGTCTTTTCCCTCTAGCACCAGGTTGATGTAGTAAAACATCCAGGGTTCAAAAATAAATGATTGTGGGCAACCTCCAACCCTGCTCAGCATCATGATGAGGTCACAATATTCCTGCTTCAAGTCATCCGCTATGATCTGTTTCGGCAACTTCGCACGAGAAGGCTTGGGAGTGCCCATCCAGTGGGTGTTAATTGTGTCCATGCACCTCTCGAATGTGGAAGCATACATCCGCTCAGCCCGTTCTCTGGACTTGTAAATCATGTTCCTGTGCACCGGGATCCCGAAAGCTTCACCAATGGCTGCCGGAGTAAGGTTGGCAAGCACTTGGCCATCTGGTGTCGTGATTGACCGGTGTTCCTTCTCGTAGCAATTAGCGCACTCCATTATCAGCTCCGAACACTGTATGGCTGGCGGGAAACCAGCAGCTGCATATAGTCCACTTCGGACGATGTTGTGCGAAGTGACTGAAGCCCGATGACTACCAATTCCAAACATCCTGTTCTTGAAGGTCTCCAGGTTGACGGAGCCCAGGTTAGTGTCTGTCAACTTGCCTAGCTTTGAAATAAACTTCGACTCCGGCATGAATGTTTTACTCAGCTTCTTGATCACTGCTTGTCTTGAGGCACCATTGTCCTTTCCGGTTGTCCTCGCTTCAGCCATCTGCAACATAACAAACATTCATTAGCAATTTAAATTTAATAAAATAAGGCATTGTATAGGGGCTGCAGTCGAATTCTAGAAGCTGCAATAACTCTCGTGTTTGCAAACCTCAGCTTCTCTCTTGAATTTCAATACTTAGAACAGATTTCTAAGTAGACTTTGATGGCTTCACTTCACTATCCCAATCAGCAATTTGAACTTCGTAACTTTGTATCAGCAATCAGCAATCAGCAAACTCCGAAAACTAATTTCACTCCACTTCAAGGCGTCCTCTTCAACTGGCAACTTCTACTAAGCTCAATCAAATTTCAGCCACTAGCAAAGTCGTACCTTTCAAGCCTTCAGCAACTTCTCTTCTCCAACCAGCAAGTGCGCACTTCTATACTTCAGCAAATACTTCTTTAACCAGCAAGGGCGTACCTCTTCAGCAACTCAAGGCGTCCTTCCAGCTGCAAATTTGATCAACTTCCAAGTGCGCCTCTTCAGCAAACTCAATTCCTTAGCAAAATTCAAATTCCTTCAAGCTCTCCAGCAACTTAAGGCGTCCCTTTTTAACTCAGCAACCTTCAGATTTCAAACTCTTCAAGCAACAGTTCACTGCAACACTTCACTCTCAGAGCAAGTTCGCCGACCTTTCAACAGGAAAACAAGTGAGAACTTGCTCATTTAGCTAAAATTCAATTCTAGAAGAAGTTAATTTTAGCCAAGTACTAAACTCCACTACCCACTTCAAGAATTTCAATTTTCCTCCTCGTATTTCTCGCTGACACTTGCTCAAATAAGCCGAATATTATTCTTCTAGAAACTTGACTTTGACTGGCGTTTTTGAATTCCTTTTCGAAAAATTTAATTTAAATTCACCATTTTTTACTCACCAGCCGGGGCTCTGTTACTGGAATTTGAATTTTAACTCTCTTCTGCTCTGAAAAATCCATCCTTGAAGAATTTAATTAAAATTATCTAGGCAATTTCTCTTGAACTCATCATTCGAAGAAAATTCATCTTGAAAGCTCATTTTATTCGTTTTTGCCTTAGAAAATTTAAAATTCTCCCTTAGGAAAATTCACAATTTGCTAATCGATTAAATTTCTTTTTCAATGAAAAGTGTACCATGGTTCGGAAGACTTGGAAATCCATTTATTATTGCAAATATTCAGTACCCAGAAGAAAATTTTCTTCAGAACACCTCGAATTCATGGGTACCCAACGAACGGGTTCATTTAATTTTTCAATTTTGAACCTTAGAAAAATATTATTTTATCAAATTAAAATCCGTTCTTCGCCTGTGATCACTCTGTGTTGCTCCAATTCGGAAAATTTGAATTCATCCTGCATTCCTGACTTCATCACTGAGAACATTGCTCGTGCTTTGGAGAATTTCATCACCCTGAGGCTCCAGGCGTATTTTCTAAGAAGAAAATAATTTGCCTTGAAAAATATTTTTAAATTATTTCACGTTGAGAACTTGCCTTAGAAAATATTTTGTTTGCCTGCCGGCGAGAGAAGTATCATCTTCACTTAGAAAAATTTATTTGCCTAGCACACCTTATTTCTCACTTCATTTGCAAACACTTCTAAAAAATTCCAACGCCTTAGAGGAGTTCTCCAACACTTAGAAAATATTTCACTTTTCTACTTGAGGCGCCTAGCACACTTCACTTTATTTCCACCACCTTCAGATATTTCAACGCCTTCAAGATATTTTAAAATCACCTTAAGCGCCTAACATACTTGGGAGGATTTTAAAATCACGCCTTAGCCACTTTGCCTTCACCACCTTAGAAAATATTTTAACACCTTATAACTCCCCTCACTCTAGGCGCATATAGCATTTGAAGAGGGATTTTAAAATCATGCCTAGGCAATTTTCTAACACTTTTAGGCTTTAGGCACCCAACACACACGCCTAGCAATTTTCTCTAAGGCCCACCACCTTGGGCACATTCTACACATGATGGAGGATAACGCCTAGCTTTCACCTTGGATTTACCACGCCTTAGCAAAATTCTCACCTCAATTACCACCCTTATTCACCATTTACTATCCAAACATGGGCGCATTTGAACCTATCAACTGGATGACTCTTCAACTTCGCTTTTTTGTCTTGACATGCACAAGTTTGGGCGCATTTAGGAGGGTGAGGAGGACGAGTTTGCAAGCTGGGCGCATTTTGCATGTGATGAAGGATAAAAACTTTGACTTTGTTGACTCCCTCCTTGCTTTGGGCGCATTTTGGCCTTGAAGAAGGATAAAAAGCATTGACCTTGTTGACTTTTCTTGCCTTGGGCGCATTTTGATGCCTGAGAAGGATGAACTTCAAGTTGGGCGCATTTTGAGGGGTGAGGCGGATTTCTCATGCCTTAGAAACTTTTTTCAAAAATCAATCCTCAAGGTGTGCGCATTTCCTCATGCCTGCAGGACGAAGATTGTTGACTTTCTTTGACCTTCCTTGCCTTGGGCGCATTTTGACCCCTGAGCAGGATGAACGCCATACTTAGAATTTTCTATGCCTCCAGCTAAGATGGGCGCATTTAGCCAGGTCTACTGGATGAGATTCCAGACTTAGACAAAATTTTCATCATTTTCGCCAGCTTACGTGCCCTGCTATTTATAGTAAGTTCTCTGAATTTGCGCTTCTGAAGCTCGGATCATCTTGAAATTTTGAACGTAGCATCCTCATAACCTTATCAACCTGTCGGCACTGCCACTTTTAGTCACCCTGCTATTTTTAGCCTGTTTCTGAAGGTGGCTTACTATAAATAGTAAGCTCATGTTTCTGATAGCTCCCAAGCTCCGATCGAGTTGAAATTTGAATGAGGCGATCCTCACCACGTGACCCTACTGCTGACACTGACGCATGCACTTGATTTACTATTTTTAGCATGTTTACAATCTGACTTACTATAAATAGTAAGTGCTCCGATCGACTTGAAATTTCACCAGCAGATAGCCTGAAGGACGCTGATCGCGGTGGTTTACATCGGTTTTCGAAAATTTTGACTTTTTACGCTTATTTTTAGGCTCCGAAGCTGGAAACCCCAATTTGCTCTGCATGCGCATCAAATGAACTCTGTTTCTCTTCGTTTCTGTGGCACTGCGATCGGCTTGTAGTTTTGAACTGCTGGGAGGCGGCTACCGGGACACACCTGCTAAAAATAGCAAGTTCCTTACCGGAGTGAGTATCCGCTTGCATGTCACACCATCGAAGCTTTCAAAACCCATCGTGAATCATCCGACATGCAAAAGAAAACCCCCGACATGCAAACCCTAAAAAATAGCCTCGAAGGTTGAATTCTCAAAGTGATCGCCTCGCTTTTGCATGTTATATCGCTATGTAAGGTTTTGAAAAACCCGTATGAATATGCAAACATGCAAAGAAAACTCAAGACCGAGCCCCTCAAATTTGTGCGCCTAAGCCGGACCGCTAAAATAGTAAGTTGTCCGGGTTTTCACCAAATTTTAGAAGCAATGCAAGTAGCCTGATATGCTCTGAATGCGGTGTGACTGTTGAAAATTCAAAAATGCTGACAAATTGCCCTGAATTTCACACTTACTAAAAATAGTAAGTACCTTGGAATCTGATGAAAATTGGCTGGAAGCCTGCTGACAACAATGTTAAGTTCAATTTTCAATTTACTCACTTCATTTGCCCCTGAATTGGCTGAAAAGTTCAAAACCCTAATTTCTAGAGACTTGGCCAAAAATTTTGCGTTTAAGCTCAATGACGGACACAACCCCCCGAAAGGCAGACATCAGGAAAGAGACAGAGCGGGAGAGAGAAGACAACCCAAGCCAAAAGACCGGAACGGAGCAAAATTAGGGGTCCCTATCTGAATGGGCGCATGTGAAAGGTCACAAATCACCCTCTCTAATTTTTCCTCTTTCAATAATGCAAGAAGTGCTTGCATCTTTCGTTTGCCTCTTTTGGGGTATTTTCACATGGCTTGGCATCACAATTAGGAATGCCTGCAATATTGCATTTGAGGTGACTAATACCTCCATTAAGTTTCTTATTGCACAAGATACAAATCACACTCCCTAGTATTGGTCCCATTACTACATATTTTCAAGCGTGGTCACAACTTCTAGTAGAGTTGGATGCCATTATATACTAACCCACAACATTAATAAAGAAAAAAATATAATGTTTAAAAAAACACAACTAAATGCAATTTAAAAAAAAATCATGTAAATGCATTTCAAATGTAATATGGTAATTGAATAACAATCACCTTAATTAATTTGACAAAATAACATGTTTTTAGCATAAAACGTAAACCTTATGTTCAAGGAAAAAAACAACAATTTCATTCACAAAAACTTGTGCAACTTAGCTATAAAATTACATAAAGTAAATTCAATACCATTAAATTTATAAATTTTACATGTTATGAAGAATTTAGCATGCTAGAAATATTATATGCTTAGAAAAAATGGGGAAAAACGAACTAACTTGCAAACCTGAAATTCCAAAAATATGCTCTTCAAATCAGTTATAAAATCACTTCAATTTGCTCAAGAATGCTGAAATGTTAGTGTGATTCTTGACTTTAGACATGTAGGGTTTATAAAGCCAAAAAACCATATTTTTTTTGTGTGCGCTTCCCCCCTTGGGTGGGGCAAGTTTTGCACTCGAACTCACCCACTCGAGTTTCAATGCAAAACTCAAAAATCTTGGCATCGGAACTCATTGAGTTTACCTTGATAAAACTTGGCCTTAAAATTTTTTGGTGAGTACTTGACGACTTGGCAAGTCGTAAAACTATGATTATACCCTTATTAATCAACAATTAGTTTTTGTACAAACTATTGGATTCAAATTAACAATTTCATTTACTTGAAATTAAAAAATATATGTTAGAATGGTTCTTTTAAACTTATGGTTTTTCTCATGTTCCTTAGTGGTAGAGGTATATAACTAAAATGGGCTTCGAGGGACTTACATAAACAAGTTCCTTTATTTGTAATGCAAAAGAATAATTTGAAATGGTTTATTTTAGCATGCAGTTCTATCAATGATTTAAAGTGTTATGGTTCTTTAACATATAGTGTACTCCAACAAGATCAATGAAAGTATGTAGATGAAATTGGAAATAGTGGAAAGTTTTGCGAGAAAAACCATGGCTTCCTAGCTTGAAAACAACAATTATTTTGGGTGTATGCAATGTATTTTTTGAGTGTTTTAGAAATGTTTCTAGGTTGATATATTCTTGTGACTTGGAGGCTGTGGTAACTTAGCATCTCAAGTATTGTGAGCCGTGTTCTTTTTCATTATTGAAATGGTTACCATTAGTCATTGCAGCTCAATGTTTCTATATTCTTTTTTTTTTCATCAAATTTTGTAAAGTTTATCTAACCTTAGAGCTGATTTTAAGCCTTTCCAATCTTGATGTTTCCTCATATGTTTCAATATTGTCTTAAATTATGTGAAGTGGCAAATTTCTTATAGGCTTATCTCCAAGAACATCTACTAATCTATAGTCTAATATTGTGCACTAGATATGAGGAGAGCCAATTGTATCCTTTTCTTGGAGAGTATCCATGGAAAGGGCTATCAAAATACCACTTCTAATCTTTCCACGATTTAGTTAATGTCACATAGATTTAATGATGATGCTGAATAGGTACTACCTCAATAATAGCATCAAAAGACTCTTTTATTTGAATGTTTCAGAAGCTGAACATGAGATGGAATCTCTCCCTTCTACATTTGGAGTAAGCAGTTCAAACTATTTGGAGGGTGGCTATGGAACCCAAGCTGGCTCACTTTGCTTGGTGTTGGATGTACCAGGGCTTGCAAAGAAGAAAATGCTCGATACACTTAGATGTTTCAAACTCTAGATGCCCTTTTTGTGGTCACTTTGAAAGTGATCAAGAATTTGTTTTGGTTCTGCTCCCATGCAGAAACTACTTAGTCTTTGATTCATTATTGTTTCAACCCCTTTAGGCCAAAGCCTTTCACTTGGCATAGTATTTTTCTAGGGATGGGGCTTGTTTTCTTGCTAAATTTGCTCATCTTTGGCATGCTTTTAGACGGGAGATAATATTTTTCATTTGGAAATATGCGAGTTTAGCTATAGAATTCTATTGATATCAACTTTTCTACTCACATCAAGTCTTTGGTGATTTCAAATGTGTTAATGCAGATCTGAGTCTAGGCCATGGAGGTGGCACATTTAAAGGCTTTATTGGATCATTAGGGAAACACCCTGTGTAGCTTGGCACATGTGCCTCTAGTTTCACCATGTTTCTATTAGTCACCTCAATGGGAACAAAGGCATGGTTGCTTGGGCTCCTCTTAGTGTTGGTCCCAAATTTGTTGACGGTGACCCTCTTTCTACCAGTTGGACAACACATAGGTTGGTCTCCTCCCCACGTTGGTTAGCCCTCCTTGGCATTCTCTTGGTGATGTGGTTGGGCTTTGCTTTGGGGACAAGTCAAATTTCCTCAATTGAATTTGGCTATCTAGCCTCTGCCCTAGAATATTCAAAATGATGGTAATCAAGACACTGAAGTTCTTGCTATGTAGACATAAGAGAGAATGAAGAAAACTCTCTCATTGGTTTGGAGCTTATAAATGATGGAATAGTGTTACACGAGGATGCATTTCCCCCAAAAAAATATTGTCTTCGGAAATGGGGATGTTTTCGAGTTGGCAGCGAAATGTCCCTTTGCTATGCCACCACTACCAGTACTAGGTAGGAGTCATCCTTAGGATGTCTCTCTCAAAGAGGGGATGCTTTTGGGGTATCCCCCTTGATGGGGATGTTGATGGGACATTGGGACATCCCTAGGATCGTTAGGAAACTCAACCACCTCCCTTGAACATCTTAGAAACTTGTAGTTGCCATGTACATTTGCCATTTAAAAAGTACTATTAAAAAAGACATTTTTTTGAAATTTGTGCTACAAACCCTAATCCTAATAGTTTACTAGGGATGTCTCCCTCAAAGAGGGGATGTTTTTGGGGCATCCCCCTTGATAGGGATGTTAGGACACCCCCAAGGCTATCAAGAAACTCAACCACATCCCTTGAACGTCTCAAAAACTTGCAATTGTCTTGCACATATGGCATTTAAAAAAACTTGCAATTGTCTCAACCACATCCCTTGAACGTCTCAAAAACTTGCAATTGTCTTGCACATATGGCATTTAAAAAAATATTTTTACAAAAAGTAGGCATTTTTTTGAACTTTGTTCCACTAACCCTAATCCTAATAGTCTCATGGATCCCATCCACACCCTAAACACTCAAAAACTATAAAATGGCATAGCCCTCACCATTTAAACCAGTCAAATTCTTTAGCTTCACTATTGGTTCTCTTAAGAGTGAAGATTTGGCTAGAAATATTGAAATAGTGAGGACTTGGTGTTGGAGAAAACATAGTGATAAAATTATGAAAATAGCATGTGCTATGAAGGTTTCTGTGGTGTTTGAGGCCTTAAATTGGGAACCCAATAGGGGCACTTCCGTTGGACCTCATGAAGGGATTCGCCCCTCAATCCCTTTGGGGGTTTTGCCCGTAGACCCCCATCAGCCATTGTCCCCAAATCAAGGTCCTTGGTCCCTCCATCACTTTGTTTTGAGACTCCATGGAAAATAGTGATGGAAAGGATGTGCCAACAAAGGATGGGGTATCCCTAATGATTGGAACCCTTCTCCAGCTATGGGCTTTATAGCTCTTGCAGCTTAGTATTTTTGTCTTGTTTTGATGACATTATGATGTTGTGGTTGACAATTTCCTTTTTAGGGCCAAGGTTGTCTTGTGCAGTTGTTTCCTGTTTGAAACTGCATTGACTCTTGACTTTCTTGCATGTGGCTTCACGACATGATCTCATTCTGTCAATTTGTTTTCGAGGATAGACTGACTATTTTTTATATGCTACATCTCAGAAAAATCATGTTATTTTGTGCTTTTATTATAGAGTCTAAATTTTTCAAAATAGAGCAGGTCAGGTTGTGATGTGTAAAAGTTATAAAATGTATGGTCTGATAAAGAAATTGTTAAGTTTTCTGTGTAGCCTCTAAGTTATATGATTCCATCAATATCTCAATGATTAAATTGTTGATCTGATTTTCCTTCCGTAATTGAAATTATCAGGATAATCATCAAATGATAAGAAAGTCTTGAGTTGTCATAGTTTAGAACATGTGCAGAACTAACCTTGCACTTGCAGTAGGTGGAGTTTGTTAGATGTCTGAGACAATAGACAAAAGGCCATCTGTTGCATTTATGTAAAACAAAGTGCAAAGCAATTTGTTTTCCTTTTAATACTTTGGTCAGTTTTTGTCATGTGATTTTGGAGACTAGTTGTTTTCTGTAGAATTTCATCTATAGTTACTAACTTGAAAAAGCTTGCAGTTGGACCAAGCAGTATGCCATGCCAATTGATGGTGGGATTTTTTGCATATGCCAAGTCCTTCAACATTTGTG
Source organism: Sequoia sempervirens (assembly GCA_007258455.2). Taxonomy (NCBI): domain Eukaryota; kingdom Viridiplantae; phylum Streptophyta; class Pinopsida; order Cupressales; family Cupressaceae; genus Sequoia; species Sequoia sempervirens. Next base: position 20,503 of record VDFB02173622.1, read on the forward strand.
TGGACAAGAAAGAATTAGAAGGTCAGTTCTTGTATTCCTGTAATTGTACTTCCAAACTTGCACCTGAAACAACTTTTTGTTTATTTTTTTCTTAATTACAATGCACTGCTCTCTTCCTATTTCCAATTTTGTTTTTCTAATGGGGAAAGTCTACCCTAAACAAAATTGGAAATGAAGCACTCCTTATTTATAGAGAAACTGAAGTTATATCTGCAATCATGTTAGTGGAAATGAAATAAGTTCTCCACTTATATTACCCATGGACCAGTCAAAGATAGAAGCTGTCAAGTAAATAGTGAATTGAGAATATGGTTGACCGATTAAGTATGACCTATCTAGCCAAGTTGTTTGGCATCCCATTCCCAACATATATATCTTCTATTCAGGTCGTATGCGTGGTTGATTTAATCTTGCAGGCCAATTGCCTAGGTGGCATTTTAACTAATTCAATTGAACCTATGAACATATTTTATGCAGCATGTGGTCTCTTGGGACATGATTAGTTCATAAAACATGAAAGCTATAATCTTCTCTAAAAACTTCAGAGTGGAGGTTGCTTGGGTATACATGTCTAGCAACTGCTGAAAAGATTGGCTGGATGTTGCAGTGCCCAGTTAAGTGATTTTGTGGTATAAATTTTTAATATTTTCCCTTAAGATCAATTAGTGGTAATTTTCAAGTGAATTACCTATGAACAAGTCAAATCTAGAAGCTGTCTAGTACATAATCAGTGAATTGAGAATATATATTGACCGGTTGAGTGTGACCTATCTATATCTATCCAAGTGGTTTGGTATTCCATTGCCAACTTTTATATCTTCTAATCAAGATGAATGGGTGGTGGTTTTAATCTTGCAGGCCAATCGGATAGGTAGCACATTAACCAATTCAAATAAATCTATGAAAATGTTTTATGCAGCAGGTGGTCTTGTGGAAGGAACATGATTATTTCATAAAACATGAAAATTAGAATCTTGTCCAAAACTACAGAATGTAGGCTGTTTGGTTACACATCTAGAAAATTCTGAAAAGATGGGCTGGTTTTGCTGCACCCACTTAAGTGATTTTGTGGTCAAAATTTTTCATAATTTCCCTCCAGATTATTTAGTGGCAATTTTCAAGTGAAACTTCTAAAAATATGTAGCAGATGTAAAATTCTTGCATTCCAGGAGACCATATTTGTGCAAAAGGCTCCTAAATTTATGAAGCAGCACCTACCTAGGAAAATTTTTAAGCTCCTGTAATGCCCCATTTTATTCCTAAATGTATGCAGCCTATGTTTCAAAAGAAATCAATAGAGATAATTAATATTACACCAAACTGGCATTAAACAAAGATTAAGTTGTTAAGAATGGTCAACCTGCATATGAAGGGTTGTGTCCCTTGAGCAAGATAAGGTATATAAGGAAGGTAGATCTACAAGGAAAGGGAAGGGAAAAGTAATTATTACGACTGATTACAAGTAATAGACAGCAGCACTAGCAAATTAACTCATTTAAAATTAAATTATTATTCTCCAAATGCAGCGATGAAGAGTTGTAACTATTGAGGTGAAGAGGTGTGACTCCCTCAAACTTGAGATTTAAAAGGGAGAGCATTTCATTTGAGGAGGACATCCATAACATCATTCAATACTTCAATTGAGAATAGAACCTTATGTGACTTTGCAAATAAATTAAATTATGTTCTCAAGAGAAGTGATGATGTGATGTGACTCCTAATGTGAAAGGTTGTGACTCCCTCAATAATAAGATATAAAAGGGAGATCATTTCCTTGTGGAGAAATCATCAATGGGGAATAAATCTATCAATCGATTTGGAAATAAAGTATTATTCTCAAAAGGAAGGCATGAAGGGTGGTGACTCCTTTATTATGAAGGTGGTGATGTTAGTTCTATGATCAGATTTAATGCACAGAAAATTAATTCAAATCAGACGCAATAACACAGCAGATACCCTGGGAAAACCCTCCTCTTGAGGGAGAAAAACCCAGCAACAATATATCACTTATATATTGAATCAACAATGAAAACTCTTTTACAATAGAGGCCGATATGAAGGCCGATTACTTGCACCCAAACTGATGCACTATAATAACAGATAGAGACAATCTAATCTCAGCCAACAATAAGACAAAAATCCTCTCAAAGATGAACAAGATCTGCCTGATATAGAACTCGCACTTCAATGAATATAGTCAAACTTAACTTGATGATCAACAATGAGGATGCCAATGAATATATATACAATATAGAGAGGAGGACGACTCTTCACAATCAAGTCAGCTTACATAGAAGAATGCAACCCTTCATAAAATTGCGTCCCAAGGAGTAATGTCGGCCTTAATAAAAAACGCGTCTCTTCATTTTAATTTGAGCCTCTTCTAAACAGCATCATTAAGAGAAAGACGCATCTCTTCATGCATCTCATGTCGGCCATTATTAATCATAAGTATATAATTCAAATAGCCGTTAGGCTATATTTGAATTATCTTCACATGCTGATCTGGAAGAAGCAGCCCGACGCTGCTAGTAACATCAACAGGTGACTCCAAGAAATGGATATAAAGGGAAAAACAATTCATTGACATTCAATCAGCAATCATCACTCCTCTATCCATCAAGAAATCCATCAATCATTACTCATCTATCCATCAAGAAATCAAGCAATCAAAATATCAAAACGATCAATCAAGCAAACAACAATAAGTCTATCAATCATTTAAGCATCCAGTCATTCAATCATCAAATCATTCAAGCATCCAGTCATTCAAGCATCCATTCATTCAATCATCAAATCATTCAAGCATCAATCATTCAATCATCAAAACATTCAATCATCAATTCATCTAGTAAATCTATTGCATTTCCATAATGATATTTCATTAGCAATTAATATAGCAAATTCCTTTAGCAATCTATTTTGAATTTATAGAAGTGTCTTGCAAATAGGGAGGATGATCAACCTTCCAAGTCACGAGATTTTGAAGGACTAAAAATTCTTAATATCAAGCACACCACCCTGAGATGGATGAATTGGAGGTTCTACCATACTCGTGGGCTAGGAAGCCAAATGGTGCTCTTGGGCTTGGTTGAAGATGTTGATGTTAGAGGAGCAGTGTTGGGCTTCTACTTCCAGCCCAGATCATGTGATGGAGACAATTTAAATGATAGCCTAATGGCTATTTAAATTGCAAGACAATAATCGATGAAGAGGCGCTTCATCAATTTACATTAACTAATATTTAATCAATACTAATGAGGCCGACATTTAGAAGACACGAATTTTTGAAGTGTTGCGATTCTTTGAGGCCGACTTCATGTATCTTGGAGTCACGACTTTTGGTGGAGGCCGACATGGAGATTGAAGAGATGCGTCTTCTTCTTCTTACTTGTATATATAATCAATGCTTCCTCTTGTATCATTCATATTATAGATTCATCATAGTTCGATATTCATAAGTGTGAGTTGGTGTAGTAAGAAGATTATCAAGTGCAGATTGATATATTTGTAGAAGGCTGAGTTTATATTATTACTGTGTTATCATCAGATTGTGGTGCTCTTTCTTGGCCTTCATATCGGCCTCTTTGTAGAGGAGACATTTGTTGATATTCAATATATAAGTGATATATTGTTGTTGGGTTTTTCTCCCTCAAGTGGAGGGTTTTACCAGGGTATATGCTGTGCTATTGTGTCTGATTTTGAATTAAATTTCTGCTTTTACATCTGATCATAAAAACTAACATGGTATCAGAGCGGGTATAAGAAAGATAGTGATCAAATTTAGTCAAGTAGCGTTATCCTCCATTCTTATTCTCATCCTTGATTGCATCTATCTTTCATCAAGATGGTGAACAGGCTCAAGATTGAAGATAGACTTGAGGGCGCACCAAACTTCACATCTTGGAGGTTTAGAGTCATGCTCGCTTTGGAAGAAAATGAGTTAGCTGAGTTTGTGGAGGGTGAAGTTCCCGAACCAACCAATGAGAATGAGAAGCCTCAATGGAAGAGAAATGGCACTAAGGCGAATAAGATGTTGGTGGATTCCATGAAAGACCACATTGTGCCAATCATCTCCAAGTTGAAGACAACAAGAGCGATGTTCAAGACTTTGGAGGAGATGTATGAGAACAACAACACAAGTCGAGCTCTTGCATTAAAGCAACAACTTCATAACATAAAGATGGCGAAAGGAGATTCTGTCATCACATTCTTCACGAAGATTACTGAGTTGAGAGATCAGCTCTCTACCATTGGGCATATTGTTGATGACAAGGATTTGACTATGTTGGCACTTAATGGTCTTCCTCCATCTTGGGAGTCATTCATTCAAGGAATCAGCGCAAGATCAAAACTTCTTAAGTTTGATCGATTGAGAGCAGATTGTATTCAAGAAGAATCAAGGTTGGCTGCAAGAGGCATTGGTCAAAGCTCTACAAATGAAGACATTCATGTTCTTGCCACTCATTCCTTGAAGAAGAAAGGGAAAGAAGGAAAGAAAGGGTATTTCAAGAGGAATAGAGATAAAAGATCAGATGGTGCCCTTGCATCCAAGAAGAAGAAGGACCTCTCTCGCGTTCAATGTTTTAGATGTGACAAGTTTGGTCACTATGCAAAGGATTGTCCAACTAGGCCTAAGCAGCAGGCTTCAATTGCAGATGTGGGTGAGATTTCTCCGCAGAAGGATTCGAGTGGTTTTCTATTCTATTCTGCTCTTTCAAGCAATGTGCCTATCGACAACAATACTTGGTTGATTGATAGTGGTGCCTCTCGCCACATCACCGGATTTAGAGAGCATCTAACTAATTTGGTGGAGAGAGATTCTAGTGTTCAAGTCATTATTGGAAATGATGCTAGTTATTTTGTGAAAGGAGTTGGGACCTCCTCTCTTCACTTGGATTCCGACATTTTCTTGGATCGTATTTGTTGTAGTTAAGCACCAAGTACAACTTGTGCTCTCTCTACTCAGATAGGTGTGCCCAATCTCTGTTCATGTGTTCTTGGTTTGATCGCCTCATGTGTCATTGTTTCTTGACACAAGTTGTCCCAACGTGTAATCTTTAGTGGAATATTAAGAAAATAAATTAGGAGAGTTGCCATGCCTTTGATCTAAAGTCTCAAAGTTTTATCATTGCTTGTTGTGTCCAATAATCTGTTTTCAATCTACACCTCGGAAAGGCCTTGGTGCCTCCTTGGGAATTTAGGAGATAAGATTATCGTCCCTTTGTTGTTTCTCATGATTTACTTTTCAGCCTACACCTCCGAAAGGTCTTGGTACCTCCTTGGGAATCTTGAAATATAAATTATTGTAAGGATTACTCGTGTGGATTTTACTTCAGTACGGATCTGGGAGTTCAGAGCCTTCAGATGCATCCTGGGAGACTAATTCGACCAAGTGATCGAACCATCCATTCCTGCTCCTATGCCCTCATGCTCTGTTAATCTTGAGGAGATAGGATAGATTAAAAGCTAGTTTAGTCGTAGTTAAGATTTGCCGAAACCATAGAAAAGCTTAGCAACGACGCATTGTGTTTATGCACCCTTGTGTCCTACCGTTGAGTAAAAAAGATAGGATAGTAGTTTACTTTATTCCTTTCATTTACACAAAAATCAGCAACAAGAGGGATCTTCCCCTCCCAATTTGAAGAAGCAAACACTAATAACTTGCAATAGCTGACCGTTTCCAATAAGTACTCCAAAGGTGCTAATTGAAACACCAACACAACTCTAGCTGCTGACTACTTGCATGACATGCAAGTTTTATGACAAAATCCAATCCACCAAAACTAAATATAAACTCTAGCAATCTCTAGTTAAGCTAATATTTGAAATTATTACAAACTATTGCTTAAAACTAACATCTCTCACATGAAAAGATATCTGAAGATAATGATTTTATAATTAGCTAACTCTAGGCTAAAAATAGAAAACATTAAAACTAGAGGAAACCTAAAAATAGCTTTGGCTAAAAATAGAAAAACTTAGAATATGCTCTTTCCTCTTAAAAAAAGACCTTAGAATAGATTTTGATGGAGCTTTTTCTATGTTTTGATCATGATAGTTACTTAAAAAAAAGTTTGAAATCCTTAGACATGATAATATGCCAAATACTCAAACTTGAATTTTCCATGATTGCAACGTCATGCTTGAAATATGACCTTTTTATTGTATGAACTTTTCTTGAGGTTCCAAGATGAGGTGGAGAAAATAGGTGGCAAAGCCACAAGGAATGTTGGGAATGTCTTCATGCCCCCAAAAATGTAAGGGGATATCTTTGGGATCATACCCAGATAAGGGGATATCTTTGGGATCATACCCAGAGGCACCAAAATATCTTGGAGGCATAGAAAAAACTTGCAAAAAGCAAGGAATTTGGGGGATAGAGAACTCTTTTTCCCTGCCCTTGTCTCTAAGTCCTTGAAGTGTTGTGCAATGTCCCCTGTGTTTTTAGAGGGAAGGTGATATGTCTTCATGGAATACTAACCATAAACAAATTGTTCCCACTAGGTCACTACCATCCAATATTTATGAACTTAACTTTGATAGTGCCCCAAAGTATAGTCCTAGAATGGTTGGGGTAGGATTTGTATTGTGTTGTACCCAAACCAAATTTTTTGCTTCATCAAGGCATTTTGCATTTTAAAGTCTAAATCTTGCTAATTTGATGTAAAACACAGTTTTGGGCAATGTCAAGCATGGAGTAGTTGTCAATAGTTTGTCGGTCAAAGTCAGTTATATTGAACAAAACCTGAAGCAGAGACTCAAAATGAAGATCTTCACGACGAAGGAGCATCTCATGACGACATTTCATATTGCAGACGGTATTTTCAATGATCGAAGCAGAGTTTTTAAAGATCAAATCATGGAGATTTCTCAGAGGAAAAGCCCAAAAGCGCAAGTATAGCTCAGGGGCGCCCAACTTATTGAAGGTCAAGATTCTGTTAAAATGTTCAAGCATCCAGTCAATCTCTTCAAATTAGTCTGGCTATCCGTTGAGCTATCCAGCGAGGCGTTCCGAGAACCACAACTCCGGCAAATCGCGACAGAAGTTAAAATCCCTAAATTTTAGGAGATGAGAAATTTGTTTTTCCAGGCAAAAGCGCGCCTCTAGCTTGAGGGCGCCCATCTTGAAGCAGGGGTAAATCTCGATAGTTTCGATGGCGGATGTCAATCTGTTCTCGACTAGTCTGCTTATCCGACGAGATATCAATCATCCGAATGAGTTCCGCAAAGGTCCTTAAAATGGAGTTTTCACGCTTCGAAGAGCTTCTATGCCTTCCGGGGTGTGCAAGGCCGCAGGCTGACCTTCGATGGCATTATTTGACTAATCTTCATAACATCAGTAGTATTCTAGCCCAGCTCCGCAAGCATCATTCACTTGTCGATCCGACGTTCCTGGTGCGGCGGAGATTCTACCAAGCACGTAATTTTTAGGGCGGACCATCAAATGATTTTCGGTGTATTTCCACAGTTCAAGGCGCCTTTAGGCCTGTCAGATGAGCCCGTTCGCTTAAGTCTTCCACGACTATTGAGCGTAATCAATTTATCTTTCCAATGAGCATAGCCGTCAGCCTTCAGCATTTGGCAGTTGCTCGTCGTCTGTGAGTCTTTGGTGTCATACTACAAAGTGAGGATGTCCAGAAAATGGCCAAGTCTGGTAGCGGTAAACATAAATAAAATACGCACTGGAGTTTTTGAGGTCTTAGAAGCAGTTTTCTTGCCTCAATACCTCCAGGGACTTCTCTTGAGGGCCCTTCTAGCTGTCCGTTAAAACAGATAGTGCCTGAATCGGGTCATCCCAGCTCCAGATGTCAGAGGTCAAAGTAGGGTACTCGGATGGAAGTTTGATTTTCGTCAAAATAACACCAGTGCAACCTAGAGCCAGGGGCGCTTTTGTTTTTAAGGCCCTTAACACAACTTTCAGGTGTCATAAATACAGCCGTTGGATGCAGAATGTCTCCAGTCATGCAGTAAGCTTCGTCTCGTATCAGCAGGTTCACCGTTTGCCGGCAGCAGCTGTCTGAAGTGTCAGACGGCAGTTTAGGAAAATGGCTAAGTCTGGAACCCGTAAAGCAATTTAATCAGGTGCGCCTAATTTTTCAAGGGGTTAAACGATGGATTTTACAGTAGTGTCTCCCAGCAGACATTTCTTCCTTGTTCAGTAGGCTTTCCGATGAATTCTTCAGAACAGTCTCAGCATCACCCGGTCATCCGGAAATCAGTATCGAAGTTGGCCAGTCGTGACAGTGCTGTCAGCTATTAAATAGGGAGTTAGTAAAAAATGAAGTATCTTGAGCAAATGGACGCCTATGTGCTTAAGAGATGACTTTTCGGAATCAGTAAAGTCAAACGATGAATCTCATAGCTTCAACCAGTTTGTCAACTGAAGTTCAAAATATGCTTGTTCAGAAATGGTGATTTTCTATTTTTAGCGCCATTGCATGATAATAAGTATTTTATTATTATTTTCAAATTTGAACTTCTAGTCAGTGGCAGTTGAACTGAAAGGCAACCAATCGGAGGATTTCTATTCTGGTTAGGGTTTATGAATTCTTAAGTCACAATTCAGTGCGAATTTCCTCTTATTTAACATGGCGCAAGCTTCATTGTTGATCACAAGCTTTCAGGAGAAATTCGATTTTCATTAAGGGCAAATTCATCCTTGAGTGAAATTCGTGATTTTCAATTGCAAGTTCATATCTTCAAAGAGAAATCGAAGTTATCAATTTTCAAAGCAACTTCAGAGAGTTCGAATTTTATCAAAGGGAATTCATATTTTTAAAAGATAAGTTCGTGGTTTCTCATAATTTCAAAGGGCGCATTTCAGAGCAATTCGCAAATCCTTCAGATCAAAGGCGTATTTAAACTTCAAGTTTCAATTGAAATTCGCAAGCCTTTCAAATATTCAAAGGCGTATTTCAATTCTCAAAGGCGTATTCCAATAATCAAAAGGCGAAACCTCAAATTTAATACAAATTCGTATTTTCTTCAAGGAAATTCGAATTTCATCCATATTCAAAAGGCGCAAATTTCAAGAGAAAATTCGTGGTTTTCAATTCCAAGGCGAATTCCTCCAGTTAAAGGCAAAATCTTCATCAATTCACAGAGGCGATTTTTCCTAACATATCTTTTTGCAGATCAAAGTTCACAATTGTCAGCAATTCGAAGAAATCTTGGGCGATTTTCATAGAAGAAGACTTCAAAAAACGTCTTTTTCATCCTTTGATCTCAGATTTCTCACAAAATACAAATTGCATGTTCCTGAAATTGGCGAATTTGGCAAGTCTCAGTATCTGGATCATTCTTATATAGTTTTCTTGAGTTAAATTTGTGCGTTTGATTTTTCATGAATTTTTAGCTTCAGAACATTCGTTCTCGAATTGCTAATTTTCTCAAGTGGAAAATCTTTGTACAATCAAGTAGAAGTTGAATTTTCGCAAATCTGACGTTCTGGGTTGTCTTAGAATTCTTTTCTGGACAAAACCCATATCTCGGATTTTTCGCTGAAAATAATTCTTCGAAAAGCTATTTTTAACTCTCACAGGTTATTTTTAGCTTTCCAGAAATTTTGTCAGAATATAGTCAAGTTCACAGTCAACAGGCAAGTTTTTCAGAATGCAGTTCACTCAGCTCGAATACAGGACCAAAACCGTCCTTACCCATGATTTCCGCAGGTTGGTTGAGACAGATCTTCACAAAGTATTACCAGAAGCAGTGCTAGACCCAGTTAAGATCAGAAGTTCAATCATTCAGAATATTGAGCAGTCTGGTTTACTAGAGGCCGCTTCCATACCTATCTCCGTGCACTGTATTGAATTCGTGATGTCTTGCATTAAACATTACAATTCTACTACTCATGAGATAGTGTGGAGTTAATGGGCCGGGTCATTTCTGATCTCAAACCTTTGGACATCGAAAGAGTTTTGGCATTCCTCAACACGGAGAACAACCTAGTTGTTTCTATGGGCGATGTCTTGAGGCATTTGATGTGATATGGACAAGTGTCGAGAGAA
>VDFB02173623.1:0-15110 GCA_007258455.2 Sequoia sempervirens
CTTTGCATTCCTCAAGCTTTTACGTTTTCACTATGAAGAGTTGACAACCTTTCTTCTTCTCTCTATGCATTTGTACAGTGGAAATCTATCGCAACTTAGCTTCTCTAGGCATTCCTTGCAATGACACCTAGTTTCCAAGATCATCAAAGAATTCTACTATTTTTGCATGACAATCTACTTTGGCCCTATGTTTCCATAGCCAATTCATCCCTAAGATGACATCATATGAACCTAAGAGGGCTACATAGAAATTTACTTTTGTAGAGAAACTCAAAAGTTCAACCCTTGCTTTGAATAGACATTGATCCACATTAGCTCTTGTCTAGTTTGTATAGTTAACAATCTAAGACTTTTCCATGTAGCCAACTTTTCTAGAAATTTTACTAGCTATACTAGGAGAAACAAAATTTTTGTAGCACTAGTATCTATTAAAATTAAAATGGGTGTACCAAACAAAGTACCTGAAACTTCTACCAGAGTAATCTGTACTCCACTTGCCAGTTTTCTAACACAACATGAATCCTTTGCTGGAATGCACCTCGTTGTGGTGGAAGAGGGTTTCCATGTGGTTGTGACCCTAATGGTTTGTTGGGACACTGGTTTGTAAAATTATCTCCACCACATGAAAAGCATCCTTTCACTGGTCCCTTCCTTTTCCTAGGCCTTCCATAATTTCCTTTACTCCCACCAGCATTGTTGTTGTAGTAGTTGTTGTTCCCCCTATGATCCCTTCTTGGTTCATTCCAATTATTTTAGGGTACCTTGTCCCTTTTCCTTTGAAAGGCTTGCCCTTCAATAGGATTCTTTGAAGCTTGATTGGCTTGTGACCAATTGAACTTCTTTCAATTCTTTTCACGATAGTTCAAGATAGATTTAAGCCTTTGCTCTTACTTAATGGATTTCTCATATACTAGGTCCATGGTAGTAGGACTGTGTATATCTACCTCTCCACCTATTTTATTATTAAGTCCCAGGATGAACTTACTTATGCAAAACTTCTTGTCCTTTTGGTACATGGGTATGTACCTCAAGAGATGAGTGAACTTCTCCCAATATTCATTCATCGAGGAATCTCCTTGCTTCAAGTTATGGAAGTTAGTGAGATTTTGATCAAAGAATAATTGAGGTAACTACCAATTCCAGAAAACCTCCATGAATTCACTCCAAGTAAGCCTTAATGAGTTGAGCCCAAGCTCCATCTTTAATTCATCCACTAGCTAGATGCTTCACCAGCCAACATAAAAGCTCCCCAAACAGCTTTAGTGACCTCAGAGTAATTTCTAATTTCAAAATACTTTTCCATCTCCATGAGCCATGCCTCAATTGCATCCCCATTGGTACTACCTTCAAATTTTGGAGGTTTGATCTTTCTCATATCACGAGATAGCTCACTTGCCATTTGTTTCCTTTTGGTTCCCTCTGACCTAGACTACAACTCATCATCCTCATGTTCACTTGATTGAGTATGATCATAGGAATTTTCCCCTTCTTCTTCATTGTTGGAAACTTCTTCTTCATTATTAGGAACTTCTTGTTCCTCCCTTTCTTTTCCTCTTACCTCTTGCTCGAGGTTCCCAATTCTTTCTCTTGTTTCATCCATCCTAGCCAAAATACGATCCAACTTAGCTTCAACATTCTCAGCACCTTGGCCTACTTCTTGACTTCCCTCAAGGTTAGTTCTTGTTCTAACCATTTTTCACAAGAAAATTTGCACCTAGAGGTTTCATTTAATTAGATCCTAAGAAAGCTTACTTATTGTTCAAAAAAAAATCCAAAAGAACAAACATTCACATAAGAAATTTCATAAAAGAACTCATGCACAAGTTTTTTCCAAAACATGTTTTTCATTAAGATCAGAAAGGATTTCAATATCCTTGTGTTTACATGGAATGACTTCAAATAGAATAAGGGAGTGTATCCCTCAAATTCAATCCCCGATACATAACTATGTGGGGTATATCCCTCAAACTTTTGTTCACATACATCATCAAAATGGAAATAACCCTCAAACCTATCCTTAGATACATAGTTTTGGGGAACATATTCCTCTGATTTCTCACTTGAGGTTAATACAATAAATTCAGACATTGGAAGAACACGAGGGTCCATAAAGATCATGAAAGGACTAACAGTACATTCCGAGGGCATATCTCTACAAAGTGGTAAAGAGTCTGATTTGGCTAGAGAGACATGAGGTACATAGTTGACAGCCTCACGAATCCTTTTTCTCTCTTGACTGATTCATGACATGGCATGACTAAAAGTCTCAGTATCACTTAGCCAAATGGCATTATCATAATTGGTCCCCTTTATGGTTCGAACAATGGCTTCCTTTTATTTATTATCCTTTAGGTAGTGCTCCTTACCGATTACTGACTTCCTTGTAGTCATCTTGAGACACACCATCTTGGCACAAGAATTTCAATAATTAGACTCATACAATGTTGGATGGAAACATAGTGATCACATAGGTTCTAGAGCCGAACCTAGTAGCTTTGATCATACCACGTGTAATATGCCCATTATTCTACCCAATAATTTTACTATGTTTTACCCAAAAGTGAATAGTTTATGCTACTAACATTATGAGCAATAAATTTTTTCTTTTCATTTGAATGACAAGATGCACATTTGAAACATAACCATTCCAAACTTTCCCATTGCATAACATAGATTCATTTCAATAGTTCAAGTAACAATTTCACATTACATATTTTCAAGATGACATTTCACATTTATAATTTCCATAGAGATGACATCGCTGATGATGTTTTCACAACAACAACTTAGACAGTAATATGATATCCTATCTCTCTTGAAAGGTAAATATCTATCAACAAGCCTCTCAAGAGATAACCCCGTCTCTAATGCCGTGTCTTGACAATGCATAAGCAACTCGATAAATGTGAAAATGTTGGTAATCACAAAGGGGCCTTACTACAAGCAAATACTGAATCTTGAACTTATCAGATTTGGCAATGTAATGATACTTCAATCCTAAATTTAATTCAAATGATAAAGAAATAACAAAATATTAGGGTTTCAAAGAGATATCTAAGATTAAAACTACTCCTAAGATTAACAATGCAAATGATGAAATACTTGAAATGGACCAATCCCTCATAAACTAATTCCTGCTTGACCAAGATAAATCTACAATCTTACAAAAATAGTGCAATCTTCTAAGGCATTAAAGATTTCAGATCATGAACATTCATCCAAGACAACCCAATTGCAATTGAAATGAATAAATCTTCACAATTGAACTAAGCACAATGAATATAAAGGCCCAAAGAATTTTGCAAAGCAACTAACAATCAACTAGTTGCAAAAGTATGGACCAGGGATTGTTGCAACACTTCAAGCATTAAATCATAAACACCATTGAATCATATCTAAATCTAAATCTAACATATATCTAATAACCTTGAGCAATTTGAAAGATAGAATCATAAGAACCATGCAAGATAAGTCAACACAAAAGAGATCACCAGGAAACCACAATGTCTTCAATTGTATTGAATCACCAAATTTCAGTAGCAATTCCAATGTTCTATTACAACACTTGCTCATAAATTGACTAACTCTAACTCTGCTCTACTACCTAATTCACTTTAAGAGCTATCTCTATCTATGTACCTATATCTTACAAATGAGGAAAAATGCCCAATTTATAGGAATCTCCAAAGCATGTCGGCCTAGCAAGGGCTTACAATCATAAAATAGCCATAAAACAAGTTGGCCCAGTTAATGTTTACAATAATAAATGGCCATAAAACAGGTCAGCCCAAGGATAATTCAAAATAAAATGAATTTAGCATTAAATGCTTGAACTCAATCTAGGCCAGCCTAGGATCTTCAATATAATTCAAACCAATGCAAGTTTCAATGCTCTATATTAACTACCTCCTTCCATTCTTCTTATCTTGAGTGCACCTCACCAAAGTTGGCTAAGGAAGTAAGTTGGAATTTCATTATAGATTAAACTTCATCTCTTGAGCGTGCCTCCATGCTAGACTCAGCCTGCACTCAGCAAAAACCAGCATTAATATCCATTATAACATAAAGATTAAGATTAGCCCATCATCAATAACATATTCATCATTCAAACAAATCTTAGCAAAGATTGAAATCAACCTAGAAACATTGTTAAATCGCAATCTACATAGTTTGGGATTTCAAGCCAACCGCAAAATCCAAGCCAGAAAGAATTTCGGGGAAATCTAGGCCAGCGGATTCCAATGGAAACAACATGAAAACACCCATAAGTAACATAATCCAAACATTATCAACCAAGAAACAACATGAGAAATCTTAAGATAGCTCAAATTAATCGTAAAATGCATAGTCATTCATTAACAAATCATGCTATCTCACAATTCTTAGTTTTCCACCAAATTCTGGAGAAATCTGCATGGGACGAATCTTTGCGAATGAAGCGATAGCCAACAGATTTTAGAAAAACAAAGGCACAAATGACTTTTAGGAAAATCCAGAGGGAGTGGAAATCCGCGAAGCATGCAAAACTCCGGAAAACTATGAAATTCAGGAAAAACAGGAGAAAATGGAAAGTCAGGAAAATCCGCTAGCGTAGGGAAATCCCAAAGCTGAAAGAAAACTCGAATATCGACAATCTCACACGATCTCACTCAAATTGATCAAACGATCAAAAATTTGAGGACCCTAGGCATAGAACTAGTTAAACCTGAACCTCCTACAAATCTTCTTTGAATTCTAGGTTCATTCAAAAGCAAATTAAGACGAAACGGCGATGCCCTATGCATGAAACCCTAAATTTTCAACCATTAGCACACAAAGAAAGCTCGAGACATAGATAATGGCCCACAAGTAAGCTATCTCTAGATGCAAATGAATGAACAAACTCATAACTTACTTGGGAAACCATAAATAAAGCAATATCACATACCATGAATAAAATGTTAGTCGACTCCAGTAAAGACAAACAACAAATTTGAATGCCCAAGCAAGCAACAATGATGAAAATGCTAAGGGAATCACAACCATATCAATAATTCACAAATTCATAATGCCAAAGCATGCCAAGTACCCCAGGATCAAATATCCCAACTCAAGAGAACACAAATGATAAATCATAATGGCATAAACCTCCAAAAACCAACTATATTCAGAAAATCGATGGCAAAATAGAATTCGAAAATTCGTCCAGTGGAATTCGCTGGAAGGCCGCAAATCTCTCAACCATAGTGTAAAAGCGCGCATCGAGCTGGACTTCGAAAGTGAAATTTGAGAAAATCCGACAGCTTTAAAAACTCAACCCGGGTAAAACCCAAATCCTATTCAAAAACTTAAGATTTTCAATATACACCATAGAGGGATCATCAATGAAAGCAAGATAAACATTCAAGAACATTCCTAAGCAAGAAAATCCTAAAAATCAAAGGGCCAAAACACCAAAAATGAAAGCAAAGAGGGTCCCTTTACTTTAGCATGTATATATGTGTGCGTCCTGCTTCATAGCCTTTTCATAGATTAGTTCCATGGTAGATGGTCCATGCACATCCACTTCTCCCCCTATCTATCTATTAAGCCTCATAATAAATTTCCTGATACATAAATGCTCATCTTTTTGGTACACTAGAATGTACCTCAACAAACAAGTAAAATTTTCGCAGTACTCATTGATTGACATGTCCCCTTGCTTAAGATTTTGGAAATTAGTAAGCTTTTTGTCAAAAAAGTGTTGGGGTAACCACCTTTTATGAAATATTTCCAAGAACTCATCCCAAGTTAGCTTCAAAAAACTGAGCCTGAGTTCCATTTTCTTGTTCATCCACAAGTTAGAGGCTTCTCCCACTAACTAATAGGCTCCCCAAACAGCCTTGGTAGTCTCAGAGTAGTTCCTTATCTCAAAATATTTTTCCATTTGTATCAGCCATGCCTCAGCTTCTTCCCCATTGTTACTCCCTTCAAATTTAGGTGGAGTTATTTTCCTCATTTCCCTAGAAATTTCAGTTGCCAAACGCTTCCTACTAGTTCCTTCAGACTGAGAGTGTATACTTTCATTCTCATGTTCGTGAGAATTATCTCCCTCATTTTCATTGATAGGGACTTCTTCATTAATTGGAACCTCTTGTTCCACTCTAACTTTCTCCCTTACTTCTTGCTCAAGATTTCCCAACCTTGCATTGGTCTCATGAGTGATAGCCAAAATTTGATCCAATTTAACTTCAGTGCCCTCTGGACCATGTCCAACTTCTTGGTTACCTCTAGGATTAGTCCTTGTCCTCACCATCCTTCGTAAGAAAAGGATTACACCTAAAGTTTCACCTTTATTAGATTCAATAAGTTACACAACTTATGCAAAGAATTTAAATGAGCATTTTTTCGCACATAAAAGAAATTTCTCATAAGTTTGAACACAAGCTTTGATAAATTTATAAATTTTATTTATTTATAAGGATCTCAATATTCTTTCTATTTACATAGATTGACTATTCAAATAGTCAAGAGGAGAGTATCCCTCTAACTCACTCTCAGATACATAACTCAATGAAGTATTTGATCTTCCCTATCCCAAAAGAGGTAGTAACCTTTGGATTTATCTTTCAACACATAGTTACGAGGTACATATCTTTCAAATTCATTACTTAAGGAAATTACAATCACTCTCGATAGAGGAAGAACTCTAGGGTCCCTAAATATTAATGCAAGACTAATGCTACATTCTGAGGGCATATCCCTAGAAACTGACAAAGAGTCAGATTTTGCTGGTGAGGCTGGAGGTAAGTAGTTGAAGTTAGCTTCCTCCCTCATCCTTCTCTTTACTTTACTAACTCGAGAAAGAGTTTGATTGATTATCTCGGTATCAGTTAACCATACAACATTTTCATAGTTGGTTCCCTCTATCGTATGAACAATGGCCTCTTTTCCTTCTTGTCTTTTAGATAGCGCTCATTCTTGATTACTGAATTTCTTGTAGTTAACCTGAGATACACCATCCTTGCACAAGAATTAACAAACATTATTTAATGTTGGAAGAAAATTATGGCGATCACATAGGTTTCAAAGCTAAACCTGGTAGCTCTGATACCACGTGTAACATGCCAATTGTTCTACACAGATCAATTCTCTAAATTTTACCTTTAAGTGAATAAACTAGGTACATTTCCAAATGCAATAAAAAATTCTTCCAAAGAGAGATTTAATGAGCATAAATAACACAAAAATATTTACATTGTTCTTTTTCATAACAAAATATTTACATTCTTTCAAAGATAGATTACAAATAAAACATACATAGCTATTCTAAGCTTTCTTCGACAATTTTTGCAATAGATGTACAATAATCTAGGATGATTCCCTCAAACCTTGGTTTCCAACTGAAGAGGGGAAGCATCACTCAAGAGCTTTTCCACCAACCACAGACTCTTATGCGATCCCCCACACATCTACCACATATGGCAAGAAGGCTCTACCCTTCAACGAAGAAGTTGGTTTGATAACCTCATAACTGTGGCCTATCTAAACTCATTGTTGTTCCCTACATGACTAGAACTTGTATACATCCTAACTTGTATGGAAATCATGATCTAGTATGCATAAAAGGTACACAGTTAAATTGACAATGTAACTAGTGGAAAATTACACTACTTTGGCCAAAGTTTCATATAAAAAGTCATCCTAGATCACATACACTTCCCTAACTCGATTTGTCTCCAGATCAATTGTACACTATGCATAGGTGATCCCTTCTTGAGTTATTATTTAGCCACAAAAAAACCTATTTCTCTTATGTTTATAACATATCTATTAAGTTCATTCTACACATATGCTATCCTCATTGTAGGATTAACTAATCTCGAAAGAAAACCTATGAACTACCTATAGTTCAGTTTCTCAAACAACTTGTAACAAATAACTTCATAGCTAATTACACTTCTTTATTTCCTAGTATTAAATAGTAAGAACACATTCACTCCTTAATACATAGTACATACAAACACTTCAAATAAGATTCATACAAAAATAGAGTATAATAAAATTCCTTTCAACTTTCAAAGAAATAAACATAATCTCTCCCCATTTCAGCCAATCAAGGAAATACCACACAAATCAAACAATAACATTCAATCTTTCCAAAGCATACACAAAAATAAAGGAAAAATTCGACATGCCTATAGTATGCTATTCCAATCGAACAAGTTGACTCCTAGCTTAACCCCTCCAAGAACAATTCTTCCAATCCCCCAATAAAATATCTCTCAAACTCAATCCTCACAATAAACTATCTCTCAAAATGAAAACTCTCATCAAGACAATGCATATAAAGTGCAACAAAATGAAAGTGAGTTGGGTGTCCAAATGAGGAGAATAGCTTATCTATTTATACAAAAATGTGAGACACTGATTCCTACAGGTATGCTAAGCAAATAGACACCACACGACAATATAATTCAACTCAGCACTTCTAGTAAAAGGGTGGCAGCAAGTCAAGTAAATGCTTAGCTAATGAAACAACAGATCGACCTCTTACTGAGCTAGCTATGATTTGACCAGTTCATT
Source organism: Sequoia sempervirens (assembly GCA_007258455.2). Taxonomy (NCBI): domain Eukaryota; kingdom Viridiplantae; phylum Streptophyta; class Pinopsida; order Cupressales; family Cupressaceae; genus Sequoia; species Sequoia sempervirens. Next base: position 8,545 of record VDFB02173623.1, read on the forward strand.
TTAGCACATGTTTATCAATCAACAAATTGATTTGCAACAACAAACTTCTATTTGGTTTAAGCAATTCATAAGTTGGTGCTACCAAAGCACCTCATTCCCTATTAACTTGGTTGTTGTCTTTACACGAGGAAGAATAAGTCTTATTCTTGTTTTTACATTTAAAGCTTTGACCGTCTATGTTTCACACTTAACACTTAACAAAAGTGTCAACTCCATTTAATGCTTTCTTATCAACTTAATAATTGTGGAGTCTTATTTTCATGTTTATACGCATTATACGCTTGTGTGATATATTCACATTACCACTATGTTTATTGGCTATGTTTTATGTGTTGTATTCTTTATTCCATGGCATGGGTTTTATATGTGTATATATGCTATATTAATAACAACGCTATAATAATTTCATTTAAGCATTTTATATAGTATAACTTATTTATATATATTTGTATATATATATTATAAAAATAACATTATATGTATATATACATACATATATCAATTTACATGTATGGATGTCCCATTTATATACACATATTTCAATATGTGTATATATGTGTATATATGCATATATCATATATAAACATTTACTCATTCATATATTTTCTAACCTATTGATTAATCACATATACATTTGATGTATATATCCATATATATATATGTGTGTGTGTGTGTGCATGTCTTATTTGTCCATTTGATACCCTCATGCCATGAGCAATCCATCCATGAGCATGTGGAGGTATATCTACCTTCACATACTAATTTACGTATTAACTCATGTACATGGGCTTAACATTGACATGCATATGTATACCTATATATATGATCTATGTATATATTTCTAATAATTTACATAAGGAACATATAAGAAAGAGATTTCACCAACCAAGAACTTAACACAAATCCAAACACTCTCAAATGAGATCACAACCTATCTACTACATGAACAAACCAAACTAAGGAATGACTTACCAATTTCCTGAAACTATGACTTGACTTAACCATTCTATATGTGAGTGTGTGTGAGTTTAGTTTAAGCCTCATTAAGGGTTACTAGACCAAATCCTTCTCCTAAGTGATACTTCCCCTCCTTCTGGAGGCTTGATCCTTGTATCTGTATTCAACTTAACACAGTTGCAATAGTAGTTAGTTGTTCACAATACCATCATTGGAATATCAAATTCAATAAATATTGTTTCTACATATTCATTTCAATATAACATCAAATCAAATTGGAATTCAGTCATTGTTCTCCTAATGTTAACATTAAACAAAGTCCAAGCACATGATTTCTAATCAGAATTGCAAACACATTCATATATTCAATATTTTAACCAATCATAGTAATATTAAATAGGTAAACACACAATGGGGTGTAGCAATATCAAACCTCATCTTACTAGATTCTTTATTAAATCCACTTATCATATTGTGGTCTTGTAAAATTTAGTGGGCATTATCCTCTGCCTAAGTTTCTAAGATTACTATCAACATCCCTTACTTGTACTCATGAGCCGAGTTCAAGTAGAGAAATCAACATATCCTTTATCAACATCTTTTGAGATTTAGAAAACATCAATCAAATATTGTCTATCCTTGTGTCCATAGACTAATCATCATCTTTAAACATCTAAAATCCACTCACACCTTCATCATAGGGTTGATTATAAAAAACATAGCATCATATTTAAACTATCCCAAGATTGAAATCAATCAACATCAATCAAATAAACATCATTTTATCCAAAAGGTTTACCAATAGTCCTTTTGGCATTAATTTGTCTAATCTTGAAGTCAACAAAAACATGTCAATGCCAATCTATTACTCGAATCTAGTTCCACTCTATACACACATAGAGTCATCATATCCTAGTAGCTACAATACATAGCAACTATGGGTGTCCCTATTCAAGACTTTGGAATACTATCACATCTCAAATTTTAATCAATGCCAAAACTCACAAATCTATCAATCAAACCATCAAAATAGTTAGTCACAATATCAACATCTTGACAATCATCAAAACATGGATTCATATCATCAACAACATGTTCAACATCAATACATTACATATCATCAACAACATCAACAATCATAAAAACAATAAGAATTGTTTCCATCCCACAAAACCAATAAACATGAATACACTCCTTTAGGGGAGACAATTGAGGTGGTGTTAAACACATTATTCCATGCTAAACTTATCACACTTCCAAAATCATTAGGTGATTACAAAACTATCTTCAGACCTCTAGGGTATGATGACAAGGCTTATTGTGAATATCATAGAGAAAAGGGTCATGATGCATCAAACTATATTAAACTCAAAAATATTATCCAAGACCTTATTGATCAAGGAGAAATAACTATTGAGGATAACGTTCAAGGTTCAACCACTAATGATAATATTGAAAATATCTCTACCTCAAATATTAAAGAAAATGATCAAGATCCATCTACCAATGATCACATTAAGGATGTCTTTATGTCACCTAATGAGAAAGAAGACGTACATCAAGATAATCCATCAGTTTCTAACAATGATCCATTTCAAAAAATCTTGACATCATTTGATCTCATGGTTGAAAACATTGACAAGATCTCTACCTCAATTGTTGATGATAACACCCAAGATCCATCTACCAATGATCATGTTGACAATGTCTCTACATCATCCAATGAGCAATATGACATATCTCAGGAATTTATTCCCAAGCATGATCAAAATCCTTCACAAAATTCTAGCAATGGTCCTTTCCAAGACATATTGACATCATTTGACCTCATGGTCATCAATATTGAAGAAATCCTTAATTCACCATTTGATCCAAATTCACTTGAAGATCAAGAGAATCTTAAACCAATACCCATGCCTAAGGAAGATATTCAAGAAACCTTTGCAAACAATCCATCCTTTGAAATTGACCCATGTCAAGAACTTAATCCAAATCATATCAAAAGAAACTATAAAATCAGTCAAGATCAAGGATCCAAGCCTTCTCAATATTTAACAAGTCTATTTCAATCTGATACTAAAGATAACTCTCATAAAATCCAAGATCAAAGATCCACATATCCAAGATACTACAATGATTTAATGGGTATCTTCCAATCTATAGATGATCTTCATCTAAAAAAAGAGTCTCATACTCTTGACATCATTACCAAGGAACACGAGTCTCCTACTCTCAACATCTTTACACATGATCAAGGCATAGTAGAATCCATAGAACAAGAAAAAATGGATCATGAAGAAGACTTTGACATGGATTATGAATCAGAAACATCCTTTGAAGAACAAGCATAAATGGATCATGAGGAATACCCCTACATGGATTATGAAGCATCAACACCTTTTGAAGAACCATCAAAATCATATATTTCACAAAATCAAGCTGAAGATATCAATCGTGAAGCTATCCCATGTATTGATGAAGTACTAGTATATTATCAACTTGGATAACTTACCTTTGTCAGAGCAATCTATCTTACTGATAAATAATCCATCACCTTTGAAGATCCACAATAGATTAGAGAAATATTAGCACCTTGTTTCCAAGATAAACCATGTCCTATTGCAAACAAGATTTGTCAAAGAATGTAGTATAAAGGAAAAGGACTAGACCTACATGAACAGGGTATCCTACAACCAATGCAAATTATTGACAATCCTAAGCATCAAGGTCTTGGTTATTTAGTAATCAAGGAATCCAATCATGCCAGTGATACCTCTATAATACTAGGGGCAACTTTATCTAATGCAAACGCCAACATGGGGAGCATGAAAATTCCTTATGATGAAACCACTACCAATAATTCTGCACCTATTATCAACAAAGTATGCACCCAAAGCTAAGCTATCAACTTCGACTACTTGTTGATACATACAGAACCTCGTGAGCCTATGGGTTTGCCCTAAAAATTTGAGTGAACCTGTAGATAAGGTTGGTTCCTCTTGTTTGAAAACCTATAACTTGATCAATCCTACTTATTTTGAAGGAAAAGGGTGAGAAAAAGACTGGAAATAACTTAAAATGCTTGAAAATGATTGACTACAAATAACTAGGTGATGCACCAAATTGTTTTCTCAAACCTATAACTTGTTGTTTTGCACTTAAAATGACTTAAAAAGAAGTTATACTACACAACCTATGTTTTTTAACATATCACCCATCAATATTTCATAAAAAGGGCACTAACTGATGATTTTTTATTTCAAGAAAATGAGAATATTTCACAACCAAAATATCCCAATAAGTTTTTCCACAGTTTAAAACCTATTTGAATATGCTTGAATCTATTTAAAAATGTTTGTTTTGATCATATTGGGAGGTTTTGAGATAAAACATAGCAAGATGAACCAATAAAACACATATATTCAGCCACATAAAAGGTAGAAATTGAACTAAAATTGATGTCAAAGAAGCACTACACAAGTGTTGATCCAAAATAGATTGTCTTCATTGCTTGAAAATTGAAATTACATAAAATAAATTTAGTCATATTCTTGATAGGTTTTGAGTTACAATACAGTGACTTTTGTTGAGAAGAACTCAAAAAGTTAGAACCAACAACAAAACAAAATGCAAGAACTAATTGAAAAAAGGCCTAAAAGATGAGCCTTATAGTTGTGCAACAACTTTCTAGAAGATAGGAACATGTGTTGAGGAAAAAAGGATAAGTCTTTACTCCATTTTGTTGATTCAACATTCCTTTGGTCATCAAAAACAAAAATGCCTATTTCATAGCCCGTAAACAAGCTCAAAAATGGTGTTTGAAGGCTAAAGAATCTTTCCTTTAACCTCTTCTATCATTAAAACTCTTAAATATGCTTCTATTTGTTCTCAAATTTTGGGTAAGTCACCCCAAGTTTCTTTAATGCTTTCAACTACTACTTTCAAAATCCCCAACTGTTGTCCCTTAACTACTCATAGAAGCCCAAACTGGTCAACCTCTTCATAAATTCTTTTAAAACCTTTAACCATACGTGCTTGATAACACCCACTTAACACCTTCATAGGATACATAAAAAGTTACTGATAGCAAATAAGTATCATACTTATCCTTCACTTAGATCTCACTAAATTTCAGAGCATCATACCAATAAAATGAACAAGTTTAGGAGATGGAACCCAAGATCTTGAGAATTAGTTTTGTGCTCATCATTAGTTCGGTGTAAATATGTTTCTCTCTTATGAAGATTGTCACTATTGAATGTTAAGATCAACAAGGATTTCATGTATGCTCATCACCAACTTGAAGGCTTACCTTGAAATAAACTATCATCTTTTAGAGGGAACTACCCTCTTATGCACTGTCATGACTCTATCAGTACTTTTGATCACTATTGTCTTTGTGATTTTCCATCATTTGTCATCCACATTTTATTTTTTCCCTTCTCATGCTTTAATTCTATCCATTTGCATTTGAAGATGACCCTGCCCTTAACTAGCATGGTTATGATTGTCCTTCAACCTTGAAATCATCATTTACATTTTTGAAGATGGTTGTCCCATATCAAAAACAAAGGACTCTCCCTTTAGTGACATTTGGTGATATGTGTATGATTAATTATTCTATGTTCATTGTGCACCTTCATAGCATCATCCTTCTATTTGCATAGATTTTTTATTCCATTACCCTAGGTCTTGTCATAAAACCATAAAATTCCAAGCCATATTTGACTGGCATACATCTCATAATAAAATAAAAATCACCTGGGACTCACAGTCCTAAATAACTATGATCCCCTACATTATGATCCAAAACATCTAACAGGTTTACTCACAGGACCTCTCCTTTGATAGCTTCTACCTTCTGAAACAAGAGCATACATGACAATGGCCACTATCTTTTGTACTTTCCTTGAAATGCTTCATCAAATGTACCTTTGTAAATATCTCTGATTTTGCATCAATGGAGGGAAATCTTTCAAATCCTATTTTCCAAGGAAAAAACTCCTACTATGTGACTCCATGATGTATCTCTGGTGCTCTACCTTTTATGATGGAATTCATTGCTATAGGAATTGTCCTCTATTGTCTGTCAACTGCTCATCTTCACTATCTCAGACTGGTAAAGTTTTTTCTCAAATCACAAACTGAGTTTTCATGAAATTTAATAGGTTTTTTCATCTAAATTTTTCCTAATTTTTGTCAAAAAATATTGAAAACCTAATTCATGGTTTTTGAGATATGACTGTCATGAGCTTGAATAGATTTAATCTCAACGTGCCTTTCTCTCCTAGAACTTACTCTCTCAATGCCACTATGGGAAAACTCCTTCAACACCACCATTGAAGCTCATTCAATGCTAAACAGAAAACCCTAAAACCCTCCTCATCATACGATGGTGGAGTAAAGGAAAAACTAAAAGACACCTTTTCCCTCCTATTTCTCCCAACGTGGTTGTCACTTTTGGTTAGAAACAAATGAATTTCACTCAAGGATAATTGCAAAATCAATGCTAAAGATTTTTATTCCAAGTGTAACATGGAACTCCTTTGTTTTTGCTTCATTTTTTGAAAATAAAAATAACCTCGAGCAAGAGTAAGTACAAATAGACA
>VDFB02173624.1:0-70257 GCA_007258455.2 Sequoia sempervirens
TACAAGAACTTCACTATAATCAAGTATGTCATCAAATAATGACCAACCTATTCAACTCATAAAAATACAGCAATATTAAATACAGTAGCATAAAGCACTTATGACAGCCATACACTTCTATTTTTCAGTTTTTTTTATCTCATGTCAAAGGTTAAAATTTTGAACTAGTCAAAAAACATTTGATTCAATCAAGTTTTCAGTCATTTAATAAAAAGTGATAGTCAAACATAGCTTGCTGATGCCACAACTGATTCCCCTTGTTAATTTCAACTCAATTGACTGACATAAAAAGTCAATAGTAATCAAACAGCATTCAAAAACTCTGATACTGGAGTTTCATCAGCTACTAAAAACTTAAGAGTGACAGTCAAACATAGCTTGCTGATGCCACAACTGATTTCTCTTGTTAATTTCAAATTCATTTACTGATATCAAAAGTCAATGGGAGTCAAACAACTGTAAAAAATTCTGATACTGGGTTATTCATGTACCAAGGGCATAACAAAAGGAGTACATTATATGTTAGGGTATGCACAAAACCGGTTGGGCCGTGGGTCTTGCATGGGTACAGTGTGCCCTGGGTTTGTTTGGGCCTTATGTGGGAACAACCAATAGTTGCAGGCCATACTCAAGTACCCAAGGCAAGCCACAAAACACATTTTTCTAATGAAAAAGAAAAAGAAAAAGTAGAAGTAACTACCTGATGACGCTTATAGCACTAACAATTAAAAATAAATAAAAAATTGAAATTTCAGAAAGTTCCTTTCAAGAACTCCAACTTCAAGAATGACTTGAAGATGGCTTGTTACATGATACTTGGTCATAGACATTTGAATCTCATTAGCCTAAGTGTACGGTTTTATCCACACAATATCTTTTACATCAAATTGTTCTAGTGAGCAGCACATGGTGTCCAAAATATGTGTCTGTTTTTTGCCTCAACCAATAATCTGTGGCTATGCATTTTTAGCATTATCTGTTATTATTTGGACAATGTGACCTCCCTTGCGAATCGCTGGTCTCAGGGCCACGACTCCAGGTACGAATTGTTTTGGAAACGGAATTTGGTACGAATCGCTGTGGAATCGCACTGGATTCGTGTTTTTGTTTGTGGGTACGATTCCAACTTCGCCTTGACGATTTTGGAAGATTCCGCTAATGATATGGCGATTTTGTCACGTTTATCTGATCATTTTCAAACTTCGTTTGGCCTTTTTTAAAAAAAAACGCGAATTTTAGGGCCAAAATCTCTAGACTTCAACGCGGATTTCGCGTGACTGTTGGCTGGGAGTGTTTTGTTTCAGCTGCGAAAATCTCCCGACCCTGCACACAAAATATCTCGTGCGACCCTGCACAGGAAAATGCATGACTGAGCGTGTGACCAGGGCATGACCAGGTTGAGTGCGCGACCAGGGCACGACCAGGCAAATAATTCATTTTTTATTTTGATTTTTAATTTTTTTCCCTTTCTTTTTAGATTTTTTGAAAAAACGAAAAACACTATATTTTTATTTTTATTTTTTAGTTTAAATTTAAACTTTTAATGTTTTAGGTATTTCATAATATAATTATATCTATATTATGAAAATATTTACATATTAAATATTTCATAATATATATAATTTTTACATATTTCATAATATAAAAAATTATAATAATTAATATATATAATTTTACATATATCTGATTTCATAATATATACAATTTATTATTTTACTTATAGTCTTATATAATTAAATTATTGATAATATATATAATTTTTAAAATATAATATTCATATATTATAATTATATAGTTTAAAAAAATTATAATTTGCTGTTTTAGATTTAGAATTTATATAATTTTGTTTCTAGGTAGCATACATATATATATATATGAATATTTTATTATATTTTGGTACGGACATACCCGTACCCAACCCCCTAAAAATTTCCGGCTGTACCTAAGTATGCGTGCCAGCGTGCCGTGCCGATTCGGCAGCCGGTTTATGAAGATGTTAGCGATGAATTCTGCATCCTTCACCTGCCCCTCACAATCAACTGCCCTAAAAACATCTTCCCTTTAGGGCACACTACAATTACATTATTTAGGGGATTTTTTTGCAATTATTTTATCCATCATAAATGATGGACAGCCTTGTTTCTGTAATATCCCAGCCCTTGTTGAGATATTAACTACTCTGAGATTCTGCCTGTGAATTGCTTGTAATTTTCAAAGTATCTTGTTTTGCTTTGTTTTGAATGATTTTGGTTTTGTTTTGAAGTTTTCAAAATAAATGCCAGGAGTAAAAGCAAATAACACATGCAATGCTGGTTGAAGAATAATGATAAACTTTGCAATTAATTTAACTGCTGTGCCTGTACCAAACCCTTATTGTATTTACTATTTATATTTAAATCTGATTTTTTATTACTATGCAAATACAACATATGCAATCAGATTTGTCTCTAGTAACGTAATCTCAGATAGCTCTTCAATTTCTGAGGTATAAACGAAAGCTACAGCAACTTTTCATACCCGGAGAATCTTAGCCAATTTACTTGCAAAACTGGAAATTGTTACAGCAAAATGTGAACCCTGGAGATGATCAATTTGCAGCAGCTAATGGATTCTCCAACATAAAAATGCCTCAAACCGTAATCAGAAACCTAAACGCCATCAATGAAGTTGATGCCAGCACCAAGAGATAGGCGTTTCTCCTTGAAAGTTGAAACCCACACGCCACCTTGAGGGAATAATCTGACCTGGCAATGTTTGCACAGTATGGCCTGGAAATGTTAGCAGCAATTGACAATGATAATCTGGACGCCTAGATATTGGAGATTGCAGCACAAGAAGCTAGGGGTTTTGCCTTAGAATTCCAGATGCCTCACACAAAACCCTGTACAGCTGGTGATTACGATTTGTACGGCCTGATTATGCACGAATGGTACGGCCCAGCAAGGTCTTAGCAACCAATAACAAACAGATTTCAAAATGCTTCTGATCTTAACCACAAATCTGCTCAAAACCCTTGGAACTCTTCACCAATTAAGCTCAGTTGTGACCACTGGCTGTAGCCACCAATATTTGCAACCTTCAGGAGATCTCTCACGCCCTCAGGAAGCTGAAACAATGAAGAAGTTACGCTCTCCAATGCCAAAGAATTCAGAAACCCTGGTTTCCTCTTCTTCCAAAGCAAAGCTTTCAAAATGCACAAGTGTCGTGAATGAAAAAAAATCCTAAATTTGCTTTTGTTGAAAGCTTACATACTCCTCATGAAAAGCTCGACCCCCAAGATGCTTTTTAATCATTAAATATATATATTATATTGGCTTTTGTTTTTTGACTTTATTAATCTCATTAAATGGGCGCCCATTTCAATGCACTTTTATAATTTAATATTTATCATTAATGGCCCCACTTTAATAAAGTCAAAATATATTATTATAACATGTACCTTTAAATAATTAATTATTATTAAAGCTTAACTTTAATAATAAAAAAAAATAACATAACTTCTTCACAAATCATTATTTCTTGATTCTGTCAGTGCCAAGGGGTCAACCACTGGATTCACTGTGCATCCAAGTGCCTTTACAAAAATAGTAACACTGAACTCTGACAGTCTGGTGACTTACTATAAATAATAAGTGTGCACAACCCGAGTCCAAACCAACTCCCAAAGGCAAATCCTGAATAATTCCAAACTCTGGAGAAGAAAACAACCAGATATCTGGCACACCGGACCCTCTAACCCACCATATTAGTCTACGAGGGTCAAATGATAAGCTAATCAACGAGATGCTGAGGCGAGCTAAAACGGGGACATTACAGTTTCAGTCCAAAATTTCCTAATGAATTAAAATAATATTACATAATTTCTTTTCTTGTCCAATGTGTGCACCTTTTCCTACCTAGAACTTATATATCCTTTGGGGGCCTCCCCTTCACTACTTCCTATTAGCATGGCAATTTTAAAGCTTAAAAAGAAGTCCATTAGCTTAAATACAATGTGCAATGAGCTTATAAACACTATCCCTTCCCTCATTGTGGAATGCCTTTTCTAAAGGTCCTGAATCCTTAGTTCTTTTGGAGGAAAGGTCACTATCATTTTCTTCTTAAGATGGTGTTGCTAGAAATAGGTGAGTGGCAGTTGCTATTGGAGTAGAGGATGGCCCTGTAAGTGGTTTGCAGTATTTTTTTCTTGGACAAAGGAATAGATTATAATTAAGATTTGTTGGTCACGATGTTTCCTTCCTCTTGCTGTTTGATGCACACAACAATTTGTGCCTAGCAGCTTCGGGCTCCTCCTTCCAGCCTCGAGTCAAGACATAAAAGTGCATATAGCCTATCGGCTATTTATTTTATTGAGATAATTAAAGTGAAGAGGCGCTTCACTTGGCAACAATGTAATTTCTAAATGGGCTGACCTTCCTTGTAATTCGTATATTTTAATTGTAATTATATTTCTCTATTTTGGCCGACCTTGTACATGAAGAGGTGCGACCTCTCTCTCATTGTGTATTTATACAAGGTCACTTCCATTCATTCCTCCATCAAGCAAGTTCGATTTATTCCTTCATTTCAAGTGCGAATTCCTTCAAGAGCAGATTGCGAATTTCTCTAAGTGCAGATTTAGATTTCAAGGGCAGATTATTATCTGTTATTGCATCTAGAGTTGATCCTGAATATAGGCCTTGTGATTGGCCTCATTGTAAAGTGAATTGTTACCATTATTATATAAGGGAGATCTTTGTTGCTGGGTTTTTCTTCCTCAAGTGGAGGGTTTTCCTAGGGTATATGCTGTGTTTATGTGTCTGAGTTTAAATTAAATTTCTGCTTTTCTATCTGATCATAAAATCTAACATGGTATCAGAGCGGGTTTAAGAAGATCGTGATCAGATTTATATAGCAGCGCTATCACCCTCTCTTATTCTCATTCTCTTGCGTCTATCTTATCGTCAAGATGGTGAACGGGCTCAAGATCGAAGATAGACTTGAGGGCGCATCAAACTTCACATCTTGGAAGTTTAGAGTCATGCTCGCTTTGGAAGAAAATGAGTTAGCTGAGTTCGTGGAGGGCGAAGTTCCCGAACCTTCCGATGAGAATGAGAAACCTCAATGGAAGAGGAATGACACTAAGGCGAAAAAGATGTTGGTTGATTCCATGAAAGATCACATTGTGCCAATCATCTCCAAGTTGAAGATAGCAAGAGATATGTTCAAGACTTTAGAGATGTATGAGATCAACAACACAAGTCGAGCTCTTGCATTAAAGCAACAACTTCATCATATCAAGATGGCGAAAGGAGAATCCGTCATCTCATATTTTATGAAGATTTCCGAGTTGAGAGATCAACTCTCTACCATTGGGCATATTGTTGATAACAAGGATTTGACCATGTTGGCTCTTAATGGTCTTCCTCCATCTTGGGAGTCATACATTCAAGGAATCAGTGCGAGATCAAAACTTCTTAAGTTTGATCGGTTGATCGGTTGAGAGCAGTTTGTATTCAAGAAGAATCAAGGTTGGCTGCGAGAGGCATTGGTCAAAGCTCTACAAATGAAGACATTCATGTTCTTGCCGCTCAATCCTCGAAGAAGAAAGGAAAAGAAGGGAAGAAAGGCTACTTCACGAGGAATAGAGATCAAAGATCTGATGGTGCTCCTGCATTTAAGAAGAAGAAGGACATCTCTTGCATTCAATGTATTAGATGTGACAAGTTTGGTCACTATGCTAAGGATTGTCCAACCAGGCCTAAGCAACAGGCTTCATTTGTAGATGTGGGTGAGATCTCTTCGTGGAAGGATTCAAGTGGTTTTCTATTCTATTCTACCTTATCAAGCAATGTGCCTACCGACAACAATACTTGGTTGATTGATAGTGGTGCCTCTTGCCACATGACTGGATTTAGAGAGCATCTAACTGATTTGGTGGAGAAAGATTCTAGTGTTCAAGTAATTATTGGAGATGATGCTAGTTATTCTGTGAAAGGAGTTGGGACCTCCTCTCTTCACTTGGATTCCGACATTTCCTTGCAGTTGAGTGATGTTCTATTTGTTCTGGGTATCAAGCAAAACCTTGTCTCTATCTCAGCCTTGGAGGACAAGGGGTACCAAGTTGCATTTTCAGAAGGTAAAGTTCTTGCATGGCCAAAGAACTCAAATATCAAGACTGCTCTGGTGATTGGAGTTCGTCATGAGAGTCTCTACAGACTTTGCACTCGTCCACTTCAGGCTTTGTTGCATGATTCATCAAGTTTATGTGAACTTTGGCATAGAAGATTGGCTCACCTTCACTTTCGAGCATTACCTACCATGGAGAAGATGGTCACGGGCCTTCCGAAACTCAATCAGGAGCATGAAGGCACTTGTAGAGGTTGCGCATTGGGTAAGAATACTAAAGGTCCATTTCATAGAAGTGAAAGTAGATCTAAATGTATTCTAGATCTTATTCATTCTGATTTATGTGGTCCAATGTCTGTTGCTTCTTTGAGTGGTTTCTTGTATTATGTGATTTTTATTGATGACTACTCTAGAAAGACTTGGATTTATTTCTTAAAGACTAAAGAATCTAAGGAAGTACTTGAGAGATTCAAGGAATTTAAAGCTCAGGTAGAGAACTTGTTCGGGAAGAGGATCAAAGTTCTAAGATCTGACAATGGAGGAGAATACATCCTCGGAAGTTTTCGTAACTTTTTTGTTGAGGTAGGAATTAAGAGGGAGTTTTGTGTTCCCTACTATCCACAACAAAATGGTGTTGCAAAAAGGAAGAACAGATCTATTGTAGAAGCAGCTAGAGCCATGATTCATGATCAAGATCTGCAAACCTTCCTTTGGGCTGAAGCATCTAGGACAGCTGTGTATGTTCAGAATAGAAGCCCTCACCGAATTTTGGAGAACATGACTCCTGAAGAAGCATTCACAGGGGTGAAGCCGGGAGTAAGTCATTTGAGGATCTTTGGTTGTCCAGTGTATATTCATGTACCTAAAGACAAAAGGACAAAGCTGGAACCGTCTGGCAAGAAGGGAATATTTGTGGGCTACAGTGAATCTTCAAAAGCCTACAGAGTGTACATTCCAAGTTAGAAATTGATTGAGATTAGCAGGGATGTTACATTTGAAGAAGATGTTGCATTTAAGAAGTCTAAAGGCATCCACATGGAGATAGACAATGAAGACCAAGAGTCTCCTCAGGATATGGAAGTTGACCATACTTCTGAGATTTAGAGGGAGGCTACTGATCCTAAAGAAGATGATGATCCAATTGAGCCTTTGGAACCTACTAATGGGCCTACTGACATTGTGATTGATCGTAAGAGACCTCTTTGGGCCAGGCAAACAATGCAGGAGGCAGAAAGGTTTGGAGCCCCGAGAGGAACTTTCAAAGAAAGCAAGAGACCTCATAAGTTTTCAAGCTATGTTGCTTTGATGAGTCAAATCATTGAGTCAAAGCCTTCTAGTGTTAAGGAAGCTACTAGTCAGCAAGTATGGAAAGATGCTATGACTGAGGAGTATCAATCGATCCTCAAGAATGATGTTTGGGACATCGTACCTAGACTTGAAGGTAAATCTGTTGTATCTTCTAAGTGGCTCTTCAAGATCAAGCATGTGGCTGATGGGAGCATCGAGAAGTACAAGGCTAGGTTTGTGGCTAGAAGATTCTCTTAGAAAGAGGGAGTAGACTATGAGGAAACCTTTGTTCCAGTTGCTCGTTATACATCCGTCAGGACCATCATTGCTATTGCAACATCTAAGGGATGGAAGATACACTAGATGGACGTGAAGACAACATATCTAAATGGTGTAATTGAGGAAGAGGTATATATTGAGCAACCTGATGGCTTTGAGGTTCATGTGATGGAGTCTCATGTTTGCAGGCTGAAGAAGGCTTTGTATGGCCTTAAGCAGGCTCCTTGTGCTTGGTACGAAAGAATTGATCGATACTTGATGAGCTTGGGGTTCTCCAAGAATGATGCTGATTCAAACCTTTACTTCAAGGTAATTGATGGCGAAGCATTAATCTTGGTTCTCTATGTTGATGATTTAATTCTTACTGGAGAAGATCACCTCATTATCAAATGCAAGAAGGAGTTAGCTTCTGAATTTGAAATGAAGGATCTTGGTCTCATGCACTACTTTCTTGGCTTAGAAGTATGGCAGAAGCCGGATGAGTTCATTTTGAGTCAAGGCAAGTATACTATAGACATCTTGAAGAGATTTGGTATGATGTATTGCAAATCCATGTCTACACCTATGGAAACCAATTTTCAGAAGCTTAAGGAGGCTGCAGCTAGTTCAAATCTAGTGGATCCTACTATGTACAAACAGTTGATTGGATCGTTGATGTATCTAGTCAATACTAGACCAGATATTTGCTATGCATCGAGTGCACTTAGTTAGTTCATGTGTGAACCAAGGCAAATACATCTACTTGCAGCGAAGCATATCCTGAGATACTTGCATGGCACAGTTGGGTATGGCTTGAGATATTCTTCTGGTGTGGACTTGAAGCTGCATGGATATACTGATTCCGATTGGGCAGGGTGTGTCACTGATTGGAAGAGCACCTCCGGATGTTGTTTCAGTTTGGGGTTTGCGATGATCTCTTGGTGTAGCACGAAGTAGTCTTCAGTGGCACTGAGCATCGCAAAAGTTGAGTATATTGCAGCTTGTGTGGCAGCTCGAGAAGCAGTGTGGCTTCAGAAGCTCCTTGTAGGATTGTTTGGACAATCATTGGAGTCGACTGTCATTCATTGTGATAATCAAAGCTGTGTGAAGCTTTCTGTCAATCCACTGTTTCATGACAGAACTAAACATGTTGAGATCAAATACCACTATATCAGAGATATGGTATTGAGGAAAGCGATCTAGTTGAAGTACATCAACACTGATGAGCAAACGACAGACATTCTCACCAAGCCTCTCTCCAAGATAAAGTTTGTGTACTTTTGAGACAAGCTTGGTATGGTGGAGAATGAAGCCCTAGTTGAGAAGGAGTCTCAGTATCAGTGATTTTTTTTAATGCATTTCTCTCTGTGAGAGGGATTTGAGGTGCAAGCCCTTAATGCATTTCTCTTTGTGAGAGAGATTTGAGGTGAAAGCCCTTGTTTTCACCCTATGGGAGTAGCCATGGTGGATGTCATGTGTGTGACTCCACGACAACATCACATGAGAGAGTTCGTAATGATTTTCTTATACTTGTGTTTTTCACCCTCTGGGAGTAGCCATGGTGAACGTCACGATGAGGTGACAACATCACGTTGAGTGATGAGCACTTGTGCATACCATACATGGGAGAAGCCATGGTGGTTGATATCACGATGAGGTGATATGTACCTTTTTCCACATATGGGAGTAGCCATGGTGGTTAACATCACGATGAGGTGATGTGTCTTGTACAGTTGGAAGTATTCCTCCCTAGCTGAGAGGGAGTGTTGATGTTATAGCAGCTTCGGGCTCCTCCTTCCAGCCTCGAGTCAAGACATAAAAGTGCATATAGCCTATCGGCTATTTATTTTATTGAGATAATTAAAGTGAAGAGGTGCTTCACTTGGCAACAATGTAATTTCTAAATGGGCCGACCTTCCTTGTAATTCGCATATTTTAATTGTAATTATATTTCTCCATTTTGGCTGACCTTGTACATGAAGAGGTGTGACCTCTCTCATTGTGTATCTATACAAGGTCACTTCCATTCATTCCTCCATCAAGCAAGTTCGATTTATTCCTTCATTTCAAATGCGAATTCCTTCAAGAGCAGATTGCAAATTTCTCTAAGTGCAGATTTATATTTCAAGGAAGGGCAGATTATTATCTGTTATTGCATCTAGAGTTGATTCCTGAATATAGGCCTTGTGATTGGCCTCATTGTAAAGTGAATTGTTGCCATTATTATATAAGAGAGATCTTTGTTGTTGGGTTTTTCTCCCTCAAGTGGAGGGTTTTCCCAGGGTATATGCTGTGTTTATGTGTCTGAGTTTAAATTAAATTTCTGCTTTTATATCTGATCATAAAATCTAACATTGGCAATCTGTGTTTGGTCAGGCCACCATAACATTTGATTCCTTGGCTAGGAATATGGGCTTTTTCGCCCAGCTAAAGGAGCATTAAACTTCATTTTGGCACTCATAACAGTGCTAAGTATAACCCCTACCTCTAGAATGTTGCTCAACTATCATGACATGTCTCCGAAGCAGCAAAAAATAGTTTAACCCCTAGCTAACCTTGATTGACAAAGTTAGAAGTCCTTGCCATTCTAGAATATACTTTGTATCTACATGTTTGAAAATAAACACAATATTAGGAAAAATGTAATAATATAGTTCTAGGTTGCCATTACTTGTTTTTTTTTTATTATATATATGAGTTTCTAGAAGGGGGCCTCTCTCCATATGAAAAGCCAATACACAAAGCTATATAACCACAAAACCCTGTGCAAGTCATCAAGAGTGACAGTCCAAGGAGAAAAAGAACAAAATGAATAGTACAACCCACACACTTAGACATAAGCAACTGGAGAAATAAAACTAAACAACACTACCATAGGCCTATACCCAAAACCCACCCAAAACCAGCTGAACATAAAGACAAGGATATCGGCACCAATACAGGCAAACCAGAGAACGCACATACCACAACCTAAGAGGAGGCTACCTATTGGCAATGAATAACAACCCAACTGAGAATAGGCCTCCAATGCTCTCTAGCATAATTGTTTGCTCTATGACCCACTACCAACACCACCTCTACTTGAGGAGAAGACAAAAAGTTGTCACAAGACTAGGAATCTTCAACCCATCAATTAATTCTACATGCTTACAACATGACAATGTATCATCAACAAAGGTTGGCAGAAAGAAAGTGCTCCCGATCTCTAGAATCCTAGCATGATGAGAGACAACCATGTTTTTAACCATGCAAATCTTGAAACATATCCATTGAAATTCCAACATCTTGATCATATTTATGAGACTTGGACTCAAACTAGACTCGGTGAGGGTGACTCAACTCGAGACTCGGTGCAGACACGACGAAATGAAAAACCCAAGAAATTTAGAGATTTTTAAGGATTTAAAACTTGTTTCATGCACCCTTTATTAAATAAACTTGAAAGACACAATAACATCATCAAATAGAAGCTAATTTGATCACATACAGAAGTATACATTGATCACATAAGTATAAGCGCAAATTGTAGCTAAGCTTTTGAAGGAAATGGCACACTTAGATATATAAATATAGTCAAATGTATACAAAACTCATGGAATATGAAATCCATGACATCAAATGTTACAAACAAATATGAAATATCAAAACAATAACTACAAGTCTATGGCTTAGAGGAGCTTGCATCCTTCCTACGAAGACGTCTAAGGTGGGTCTTGGATGATGTAGCAGTTGCAGTCATAGTCTCTACCTATGACTCCATGCCACCCTCACCAACATCAATTGTGATTGTGTCTGCTCATGCTCTATCCTCCTCTGCCATGGCTACTGCCTCAACCTCTCTATCTGCTTGGTCAATCTAATCAAGGTCCTTTTCACTAAAAACCAGATCTGTAGTCTCAGTGATCCACTCAGACTCTGGATCGACCTCCTCTAGCGTGATCGGGGTGGAGGCATGGTCAAAAATCTGGCTGTGTCTGAGACAAAGGTGGTAATGAACATACACTAGGTCATTCAACCTCTCCATAGACAGTCTATTGTGCCTCTTGGAGTGTATGTGCTCAAACATACTCCAATTGCGTTCACAACCAAAAGAATTGCATGGATGGCTCAATATGTGAATGACAATCTTTGAAGGTTTGGTGTTTTAGCACCAAACATTTGCCACTATTTATCTGAGATGAGAAGAAGAAACAAAATCAATCTCATTTCCAACTTCAAGTTTCAAGTTTCAAGTTTCAACTTCAATATTTAATAATAATATAAAAAGAGGAAAATTATGCCCTTAAATATATTTTAACCTGGCTGTAATGTCGTCCTACTATCTTTGAACATTTGACGTGCAAAGAGGTCTCCTTGTGCAACAATAAAGGCATCTATCTTGTGGATTATTTGTGTAGTAAGTTAGTAACAATAGGCGCCATCCGCTCTATCACCAAGTAGAGCCCACCAAGAACCTCATCATCCGTGTGGAAATCATGACGGAATTGGAAGGCCAGATTTAAGAAATATGCGGTTGCATGGAGGGTTCTGTGAAGCTGGTGGTGCCATCTCCTATCAATGATCTCCCAAATGGGACGATACTTATCCTCAACTCCCCCATAGATGGATCTAATGGCCTCTTTGGCCCTATCCACGCCCTCATATATGTAGCCCATTGCGGGCTTCTCACCATTAGCAACTCATAGGAGAACTACCAAGGGCTCGGTGAATTGCAAATATTGTGAAACATTAACTTAAGTGTGAACAAAAATAAACAAATAAAAGAAAAATATGAATAAAAATTAAAACATAATGTAGAATTAAATTTTACCTTCACAATCTCTACACTAGGTGCCCAAAATCCTGGCTCATCAAAAATGCAATTTGCCACATCAATCCCTACAGTAGTCGTAGCATAGGATGAGGAAGTCTACTCCTCACCAACAAACATATGCCTCAAAGCTGCCTTTGATTGAATCAAGGATTGTAATGTGATGAAATTAGTGGCAAATCTAGTGATGCCAGGACGAGCCAACTCCCTCATTAAAGTATTATTATAATATTTGATCGTCATCTTAGCTTTACTTAGTCGATAGTTTACTTTTAGTTAACTTAGCTTTTAGTAACTTTTGTTTATGCTTTAGTTTGTTTTAGCATCTTTTCGTTATTTGCTTTAGTTTGCTTTAGTTAATGATTGTTTCTTTTTAGAAGCATCGTCTTGTCATTCTTTATATAAGGAGTATTCCTCTCCTTTGTAAATAACAAAATAACGAATATCGAATATCAATTATCATTTCATGGTATCAGAGCTTAGGCTCAAACTTTTTTAGTGGTTATTTTAGTAATAAAAATTTGTTGTTTTCCTAAGGATTTTTTGAAAATTTCTTAGATGTTTTTGCTTGTTTTTTTTTTTAAAATCGAATGTTAATGGCTTCTAACCTAAAAATTGAAAAATTATTTTGGAAGGTCTTTTGAAGGATTTTTTAAAAAATTCGTGAAGTTTTTTAGCCAATTTTTTTAAAGATAAAAATCAAGGAATTTTGTGAAGAGTTTTTGTGAACCAATTTTTTGGATATTGAAGGGTTTTTTGAAGCCGATTTTTGAAGGGTTTGTTGCAGCAGATTTTTTGAAGAAATTCAAGGGTTTTCTTGAAGCATATTTGAGGGTTTCTTTTGCATCATATCACAGATTTTTGAAGAAGATTTTCGGGGATCTGTTCGTGCACATTTTCGTGGGTTGAGTTTGTGATTTGATTTGGGCAATCTTGAAGAATATTTTTGAAGATTTGAAGAGTTTTTGAAAAAAATTCTATAAAAATTTTGCTGCTTTTTTAGAAGTTTTTGAAGATTTTTTTTAAAAAAAACTTACTTCTTTAGAATTTTTTGAAGATTTTGCTTTTCAGAGTTTTTTAAGGTTTTTCTTGAAAAAATCTTGTTTTCAAAAGTTTTGAATTTTTCTGAAAATATCTTGCTTTTTAGAAGTTTTGAAGATTTTTTCTAAAAAATTCTTGCTTTTCGTAGTTTTTGAAGATTTTTTTCTTACTATGTCAAATTTTTTTTCTAAAAAAATCTTGCTTTTTTAGAGTTTTTTGAAGGTTCTTTCTGAATTTTTTTTTTTTTTTGCTGTTTCTGAGCCTCTTTATAGATGATTTTTGAAAAAATCGTGTGAGTTGTGCCAGTTGCTTGTCTAGTGTTTTGTGCCAGCTGATCACATAATTCACATCATTTTCCAGGCTTTTGGAAAATGGGAGGGATGGCTGCTTTGACCAATGTCATGTTGGAAAGTATGTAGAGGTTCAATGGGAAAAGTTATAATACCTGGAAGTAAAGGAAGCTCACAGTTTTTGAGTGCCAGTGTCTAGATTTGATCATTCTGCGGGAAAGGGTCAGTAATCGCGAGGCAATTATGCTTATCCAATTATCAGTCACCGATGATATGTTTCCAGAAGATCATGGATAAACTTGGTTTAGTTAGTAGGATGACCATTAAGGGAGGGTATTAAAATATTATTGTAATATTTAATGGTCATCTTAGCTTTAGTTAGTCGATAGTTTACTTTTAGTTAACTTAGTTATCTTTTAGTAACTTCTGTTTATGCTTCAGTTTGTTTTAGCATCTTTCCGTTATCTGCTTTAGTTTGCTTTAGTTAGTGATTGTTTCTTTTTAGAAACGTCGTCTTGTAATTCTTTATATAAGGAGTATTCCTCTCCTTTGTAAATAACAGAATAAGGAATATTGAATATCAATTATCATTTCACCTCAACCCCCTGTATTGCCTCATTAGGCTAAGGACCCATGTGTGATTGTATACAAATTTGCAAATGTTTTTGGCCATATCCACACATGTTTTGATCCATGGAAGCTTGCCAAGATCCTCCAATACGAGGTCAAGGCAATGGGTGGCACATGGAGTCCAAAATATAGTTGGGTGCCTCCCCATCAATAGTTTACTAGCAACAACATAATTTGCTACATTATCGGTCACCACTTGAATCACATTCTCTTCGCCCACCTCAACTATGACCTCCTCTAAAGCCTCACAAAGTTATGTGGCATTTTTTATATGGGCGGAAGCATTAGTGGACTTGATGAACACGGTGGCACCTGAAAAAGAAGCAAAATCAATGTTTCAATAAATTAAAAAAACACAAATTACAAATATTAATCACTAAATCAAATTTAAATTTCAAATTATTCAATGCATTGAGGGAAGTACAATTACCTGTGGAGGAAACAAGAAAATTGAGTAATGTACTATTTCTCTTGTTGGTCCAACCATTAGTCATGATGGTGCAACCCTTCTTGCTCCATAGCAAGTGCTGCAACTCTATTTGGGCTTTTACATCAGCCACCTTTTGACTCAAAAGTGGGCCCTTTAATTCATCTTCAGTAGGGGCTTTGAACCCCGCCCCACAAATAGTTATGGCATCAACCATATTTTGCCAAAAAGGAGACCTAAAACATGTCTTGAATAAATTAAATAAGTATTGTAAAATGGAGAGTTTAACTTTAATTTGAATTCAACATACATCTAGATTCTAAATATAAAAATTCATGAGACAAAAAATCAATTATCAAACTATAAATTTTAAAACAATCAAACAAAAGAGAATTACTTGGCTGCATGGAATGGAATGGTGCAATAGTATGTTTTGCTACATCATGTGCCTCCTTGTTCCAACCCATGCTCTTAAGCGACGGTTGGGAACTAGGAGTAGTGCGTGGCACAAAATATGAATCCATCCTAGATTTACGAACTCTAGGATCAATGCTAACACTTCCACTACCACTAGCACTAGCGGCAACACTAGCACTACTAGTAGCACCAACACTAGCACAAGCACTAGCACTAGGACAAAATGGAGGCATGGAAGAAGCCTCTCCAACACCACCAATGCTTGCAAACTCCTCCCTTTGCCTCTTTTTCAATTCTTTTTGCAGTTCAAATGATTCTAATTGCACTTGCACCTCACGAATAGCCTCGGGAGGTGCATGAGGGAAGCCCACTGCATCATGGGTGGGTATGCATGCAATATGGTATTTCAATTTGTTAATGCCTCCATGAAAAAGTGTTTTGCAATATTTACATTTGGCCTCTCCTTTTTTCTGCCTAGGAAAGATTTCAGCATGTTTCCAAGCAGGGTTTTTTCTAGTTGGGGTTGTAGACATTGTGAAAAATATGATTTGAATTGCAAATGAAGGCTGCTGCAATAACAAGTAGGGTTTCTAAATTTATTGCAAAAAAAAAGTAGGGTTTGTAAAAAAAAGAAGTGCAAACTCAAAAAAACAATGCAATTTTTGCTTAAAAAACACAAAAAACCAAAAAAAACCAAAAAAACCAAAAAAAATCAAGCTTACCTCTTAGATTAGGCTTGAAATGAAATGCAAACTCCTTCCAATTGTTGGTAAAGAGCTCTCAATGCACCTCCTTGCTGGTATGAAGCTGCTCGAATACGATTTGATGATGGATTTGTTGATGTTTTATGGCAGCGTCGTGGTCTTCTTCCAGCGATCTCCCTTACTACATTTGAGATAAATTAAATTATAGCCTATGGCTATTTAATTTATATGATATCGATTTTTGAAGAGACTTTCATTGGTTATTATAATTAATTATGAAGTGGCGCAAATTAATGAAGAGGCCCGATTTGCTAATGAGGTCGACTATCTTCTTGGACGCGATTTTATGGAGGAGCGCATCTTTCTATGAGAGGCCGACTTGTGTTCTTGAAGGGTCACGTCTCCTTTCATATTGTATATATAGATGATGTTTCTCTCTTTGCCATCGATTCATTCATTGTCTCATAATCAATTCGTCCTTCATCTCAAGTGCGAGTTCTTCTCAAGGCAGATCGATATTATTAGAAGCTGAGTTTTCTTCAGCATATTCTCTTTGTATTGCTGTGTTGCATCACTCTTTGGTGCATGTATTTAGGCCTTCATATCCTCCTCTTGTAAGGAGATCATTATTGTGTTGATCAATATGTAAGTGATATTGTTGCTGGGTTTTTCTCCCTCAAGAGGAGGGTTTTCCCAGGGTATCTGCTGTGTCATTGTGTCTGATTTTGAATTAATTTTCTGTGCATTATATCTGATCATAAAACTAACAGGATTTATCTTCTACATTTGCCTTACAATGCTCTCTTGTTTTTCCTCACAACTCTTTTCTCCTCCTATTCTGCCAACAAAATGAAATGAAGTTGCTTTTAGGGTTGTGGAGGAGGTATAAGTAAAAAAAAAACAAGTTTCAACTCTTATTTTATGTTTTTTTTTGCTTTTTTAGTCAACTCAGATCACCAGTCCAAATTGAGGGACTCACCGTGACCGGGCGAAAATTTATTAAAATAATGTTTATTTATTTATTAACGCTCAATATTGTAAGATATTGTAAGATAGAGATAAGATCGCCTCCGATCTTATCTGGAGTTTCTTTTTAGAAACTTTCCAGTTTTGTAAATCTTGTAAACTATTTATTGAGCGTCTCGCTCATTGTTAATATATCAATTAATTTACCAATTACTTCATGCAATATGGTATCGTGAGTCGCGGAAAACAATTTTTCAAAAATTAATATTTTCTTTTGAAATTCATTTCGGCTTAATTTTTCAAAATAATTTTTTAATTCCGGAATTTTTTCAAGCAGGCCTCAAATTGAAAGAATTTCGCGCTTGCAACGCCTTCTGCTGGACGAAGCTCGTCGTAATTTTTGTGAAGACGTGTTGAAATTCGCGTCTCTCATCTGTGCAACAAAATTCGCGATTTTCTCAAGGCGACGTAATTTGGGCATTTTCGTGTCATTTTCCTGGGTGCAAATTCTGCTTTTGACCGCGCGTTTTTTTCTGGTCACGACTTCATTTTTTTGGCCTGCGCGTTTTTGGTTCTGGTCGCGGGTATTCTGGCCGCGTGCTCTGTTCGTGGCGTTGTTTTTTGGTCTCCATTCGCGCCCTTGTCTATGCACGACGGGATTCCATCAAAGGTTTTCAGTCTGCGTTTTCAATAAACGCGTTTCTCAGGCCGCGATCTCTCTCATTTTGCACGCGTTTTTCAACAACGCGATTTGGTCTCTTGACTGCGTTTTTCTCCACGATTTCTCAGTTGAAACTAGTCGTCTTTACCTTCGTAGCCAGCCGACGCTTCTATCATCCGCTTGTCTTGATTTCGGGGATTTCGCCGTTTTTGCAACTTTGGAGTTTCATGGTCATTGCATCCTTAATTGGCCCCTCGGTTTTGACACGTTTTTCGAAGTCAGAAAATTTTTTCGATCATAGATTCCTGGTGGGTTTTTCGAGAGCTGAACTGGGTTGGTCTCCGAATTTTCTGGGTGCATCGTTTTCTGTGCCTCGAATTTTGTGCCATCCGTACACTGTACTTTCTGCAGTCTGTACCTGAATCTGTCCCTGTTTTCTGCATTGGAATTCGTGCCTCGAGTTTCGTGCATCAGCCTCTTCTCAGTACCTCGTTTTTCGTGCCTCAAAAAACGTGAAGATGGCCAGTTTGAGCAATTTAATGCTGGAGGGCAGTCAGAGATTTAATGGCAAAAATTACAACACCTGGAAGCAGCGAATGTTAACAATTTTTGAATACCGCTGCCTTGATCAGATGATCCTCGGCAACGCTACTCGTCCTGAAGCGGCGGGTAAGGATCAGGATAAATTTGATGAGCAGAATCGTGAAGCCGTCATGCTTATTAAGCTTTCGGTTACTGATGATCAGCTCCCTCAGATTCCACTGCGAAAATCAGCTAAGGAGATCTGGGATCACTTGAAGGATATGCATGAAACTTCCGACAAAAGCCGTGCGTTTTTCTTGAAGAATATGCTGTTTTCTATCATGATGGATGAGAAGACAACTCTGCACGCGCACTTGAATAAAATCCAGGAGATCAGAGATCAGTTGGAGGCGATTGGTCGGAAAATGGAGGAGGAAGACATGGTTGTGATCACCCTGAAGAGTTTGCCGAAGTCCTATGAACATTTCATAGAGACCCTCAACATTACGTCTGCTAATGTTGATCTCAAGTTTCTGAATTTGTGCACTATCCTGTTGCAGCAGGATCGCTGGAGACAACAGTTCAGTAGCAGTGAATCATCATCCTCCACGGAGCAGGCCTTTGCAGCAAAAACTCAGTCGAAGCATCATGGGAAAGGTCAGCCTTCACAGCAGAAAGGCTCAAGTCAGCGCTCCACCAGTCTGAAGAAGAAAAATATACAGTGCAATTACTGTCATAAATTTGGCCACATCAAGAAAGATTGCCGTGCTCGTTTAGCTTCTGAGCAAAAGAAGCAGGGAGGGTTTCAGAAAGCAAATGTCGCCGAGCACTCTGAGCAGAAGGAATCTGCCTTTTATGCACTGATGGCAAAAAGGCCCGCAGACCATGTCAAGTCCTCTGCTTGGTACATAGATTCTGGTGCCTCGCGTCATTTCTCACATAGGCGTGATTGGTTCACAAACTTTTCCCCTTGCACTGCCTCAGTAATCTTTGGAGGAGGTGAGGAATACACAGTTGTCGGCACAGGCACTGTTCAGGTTCAGTCTGGCGGGAGGGATCTCATATTCCTCAACGTATATTATGTACCTGATATCGAGCGCAATCTTCTCTCAGTCAGTCAGATCATGCGGCATTCTCCCCAGATGGATGTGGTATTCAGCTCGCATAGATGTTCGATTGTTGATCGAGAAACTCGCACAACGGTGGCCGTTGGGATAGAGGATCATGGCCTTTACAGGCTTGTGGACACTGGTGATTCTCCAGAGTTAGCCTTGGCAGCCAGAAATTCAGCTGTCACCAGTCTTTGGCACCAGCGGTATGGGCACTTGAACGTGCACTATCTCTCTCAGCTTGCTCGGGAGGGACTTGTAGATGGCTTACCTGACATTCAGACTCAGCATCAGGGCGTTTGTGGTGCTTGTCAGGCTGGGAAGCAGCATCGCACACCGTTCAAGGATGGCGACTCTTGGCGGGCTTCTAAGGTACTTCAATTAGTTCATGCTGATATTTGTGGCCCTATGTCTATTTCTTCTGTAACTGGTTGCAAGTACTTTCTACTTTTTGTTGATGACTATAGTAGGAAAATGTGGGTGTACTTTCTTAAACAGAAATCAGAGGTTTTTAATGTATTTCAGAAGTTTAAGGCCTTAGTTGAAAAAGAGTCCAGTTCTAGTATTATAACTCTTAGGTCAGATAATGGGGGGGAATTCTGTTCTAGTACATTCTCCAACTTCTGTGATACTCATGGGATAAAACGTCAGTTAACCACACCCTACACTCCTCAGCAAAACGGTGTTGTAGAGCGACGCAATCGTACGATTGTTGAGATGTCTCACTCCATGTTGCAACACAGGAGTGTTCCTACTAAGTTTTGGGCAGAAGCCGTCAATACATCCGTCTATCTCCTTAATAGGTCACCTACTCATGCTGTTAAGGGGAAGACTCCTGAGGAAGTTTGGTCTGGTCGCAAACCTAGGATCAGTCATTTGAAAGTTTTTGGCTCTCTTGTGTATGTTTGGATTCCAGAGGCCAAGCGCACTAAGCTGGACTCCAAGAGCCAGAAACTCATGTTTACAGGGTACAGTGACAATCACAAGGCATATAGGCTGATTGATATAGACACTGATCGTCTTATCTTCAGTCGAGATGTTGTCTTTGATGAGGAACGAGGTCCATTTCTCTCTTCCTCACCTGTTCAGCATTCAGAGGATCAGCCTCTACAGGGTCCTGATATGAGTGTCCGACTTCCATTAGGTCCACCTGATGGGAGGGATGACGAAGACCTAGTCTTTGATGATGCTCAACCTGAGTTTCCTCCAGATGATAATGAACATCCCCCTGTTGAACCTGTTCCAGATCCACAACTAGGTCCAGCTCCTCCTGTTGCATCTGATGTTGGCACATCTACTCTTCGACCAAAATGGTGGGCTAAGACTATTAGTGATCTTAGTGCTGATGAGCTCATTGAGGGTAGATCATCCAGAAACAAGAGCAAACAATAGTCTATAGTGAATTTTTCTCTCATGGCCAACATTCAGTTGTTTATGAGCATCGCATATATTCAGAGGCAAAAGGGATACCTGAGTGGGAAAAGGCAATGGAATCAGAATACCAGAGTCTTCAGAAGAATCACACTTGGGTCCTTTCCAATCTTCCTTCAGGGAAGAAGCCCATTAGCCGCAAATGGGTGTACAAGGTGAAGTACAAAGCTGACGGAACCCTTGACAAGTACAAAGCTCGTCTGGTTGCACGGGGGTTCTCACAGAAAGAAGGCATTGACTATGAGGAGACCTTTGCTCCTACAGCCAAAATGAGTACCATACGGCTCGTCCTTGCCTTAGCAGCTCAATTTGGTTGGAAGGTCCATCAGATGGATGTAAAGAGTGCTTTCCTCAATGGTGAGTTGAAGGAGGAAGTATACATGACGCAGCCTCCAGGTTTCAAAGTTGCTGGTCAAGAACAGAAGGTGTGCAGATTGGTCAAGGCACTCTATGGCCTGAAACAGGCTCCTCGAGCTTGGTACATTAAGATTGACACGTACCTCACAGATCATGGCTTTCAGCGGTGTCCATCTGACTCGAACCTGTATGTCAAGAATACTGGTAATGAGATTCTGCTTGTTGTTGTCTACGTGGATGACTTGATCATTACTGGTAGTTCAACACATTTGATCACTGAGATCAAACAGGACTTGTGCAAAACTTTTGACATGACAGACTTGGGCCTCCTGCATTATTGTTTAGGTGTTGAGGCTTCATGCATGCAGAGCAGCATTTTCATCTTCCACCAAGTATGCTCAAGTCTTCGAGGCTCAATGCAGATTGCAAACCCGCTTCTACACCCATGGAAAAAG
Organism: Sequoia sempervirens; assembly: GCA_007258455.2. Taxonomy (NCBI): domain Eukaryota; kingdom Viridiplantae; phylum Streptophyta; class Pinopsida; order Cupressales; family Cupressaceae; genus Sequoia; species Sequoia sempervirens. The sequence continues at coordinate 21,474 of VDFB02173624.1, forward strand.
GGCTTAAGTTGTCACTAAGTCCCATTCACTGCGGTAGATGAAACATTGTTCGTGCAATCCAGTTGGCAGCCCCCATCTATCTTGTCGCTACTAGACCTCGATTTGAGTTTTGGTAAAGGATATATATCACGCTTCATGACAACCCCCAAGGCTAATCATTGGGTAGCAGCGAAGTGTGTGCTGCGTTATGTGAAGGGCACTCCTGATTTTGGACTCTTGTACACTCGGAGTCACAATCCTAAACTCAGCGGGTTCACAGATTCAGATTGGGCGTGTTCCGCTTGATGCATGAAATCAACATCCGGGTATGTGTTCGCTTTAGGATCCGTGCAAAATACATGGACGAAAGTAAGAAGCAGCAGGCAGTGGCTCTCTCCTCGACAGAAGCAGAGTATCAGGGAGCAGTAAAAGCAGCATGTGAGGCAGTTTGGCTTCACCGGATGCTTGCCGATATGCAAATATCTCAAGCAGGTCCGACTCCCTTGTTCTGTGATAATCAGGGAGTTCTCAAACTTGCCAAGAATCCGGTCTTCCATGAGCGAACCAAGCATGTGGAAACTCACTGTCATTTCATTCGGAAGCTGGTTGAAGATGGATCAGTTCAGTTGCTGTATGTTCCGACAGAGGATCAGACAACATACATTCTCACCAAGTCGCCAAGATGATAAGCTTGTAAAATTCGTGGGGCATCTTGGTGAAGTTGATAGATTGAGCATTAAGGGAGGGTATAAAATAAATGTTTATTTATTTATTAATGCTCAATATTGTAAGATATTGTAAGATAGAGATAAGATCGTCTCCGATCTTATCTGGAGTTTCTTTTTAGAAACTTTCCAGTTTTGTAAATCTTGTAAACTATTTATTGAGCGTCTCGCTCATTGTTAATATATCAATTAATTTACCAACACTTCATGCATTAGAGTTTGGCGAGTCCGAGAGACTCAACAAGTCTTGCTAGGACTCGTCCAAACTTGGCCGAGTTTGAGTCCGAGCCCCCCAGACTAAGTTGGAGTAACTCGACTTGGGACTTGCAGAGGCCCGTTTCTTTGATCTCGATAGAGGGTGCTGAAATCATCCACAAAAATCTCCTTGCTCATCATCTCTTGGGTAAAAGAAATTGAAGGGAACAACTTTGACTCGAGCTCAAAATACATCTCATCCCTAACATTATTGAAAGAGACCAGCTCCTCAGGGCATTGATGAACTACTACAATCTTCATCAAATCCTTGAGTTTATTATGAAAATTGGCTAGAATTGTAATGCAATACTTGAGTAGACCCATATCGTCAAGTCCCATTAGGACCTAATATAGCCTTCACAAGATTTAAAACCTAGACTGAAAACAATTAAATTTTTTCTTAAGTTGAAAGTTTGAGACATGCCCACACTTGAGTGGGTCCTTGTTAGAGAAACCTCCACAACCCACTATAATAAAAATGCAAAGGTCAAACCATAGACTTGCAATGCAATGTTTGAAAGCCAACAACCAACACCCTTCCACCCATAATAGCCATAAAAATCCATGACACCCACTCGAAGCACCTTTTCACGATGACAAGCATATAATTAAAATTTGCCTCACGCAAAAAATATCCCAAGCAATCAACCACCATGAAAGACATTAATAAACTTACATCTCATAGCCATCATATAAGAAAAAATAAGGCATAGAGCATAACAGTGTCTAACCAAACACACTATATGCCATCATCAATTTGAATGCCTTGGAGAACCCCTCAATTGTCGACCACCTTACTCTCTATAACTGAAAATATAGAATTGTCTATTCCTTTATTAGCAAGGAAATTGGCGACACCATTTTTCTCCTTTAACATACTAGCTTCATCAAGATACACTCTCATCCTCCAATTCAAACTATTTCCTTTCCTAAGGCTGGATATTAGAATTAGAGAATCTCCTTCAATCTCAATTTCTCGGAAACCTTCCATGTAAGCCAAGTTGAGATTGGCAAAAAGTGCTTCCCATTTTTCATTATTGTTAAATTTTGAAGCTAACAAATAGGAGCTACCAAACAAACACCTTTTGACGACATCCCTAAACAAATAGAACACAATACTTGGATTCTTTTGAGATGCCCCATCAAAATTCAATTTCATACCAACCTTTGAAGTCAACCAAATTTGATTTTTATCTATTTTCTTATTGACACTTTTCCCTTTAACAAGAGGCTACCATTACTTGTTGCAAAAAATGCATTGTTTCTCCAAGTTTGTAGGATAGGGGTATGGTTTTTCAGGGATGGCAAAATTTTTCCAAAATTTTGGGAACAATGGAGGGATATGGTTATATTTTTTTTTTTAATTTTTTTATTTCTTGTTGTTTATTTTTTTATTTTTATTATTATAATATAAACATATAATAATATATAAATATATATGTATAATAATATTAAGTCTAAAATATAAATTCATAATATTAATATCTAAATAATATATTAGCCCTATAGGGGCCTTAGCTTGGGTTTTCTTTTTTTCGTTTTTGAGCCTCTACAAGTATCTATTAATCCAATAGTTACAGGGAGAAAGGGGATTCTTGAGTATGGGGGCAGGGGACCTAGAACCAATTATAGGAAGTCTCACTTAGACGACTCTCTTTAGCCCTCAATATAAAGTAGGGCTCCTACATAGATTGATTGAATGTGCACCTTTCATGTTTGAAATTTGCACAATTTTAGGGAACATTGTGCTATATATGTGATGGGAGAGATTGACAAAGAAGTGTAGAGCGTTGGGCAGTAGAGGGGCTTGAGAAGGATGTCGACATAGAGGGAGGTGCTTGAGAAGGACAGCAACATAGAGACAGATCCAATGCAATGCTTGTGAAGGAACACTTTGCTATGTTTGGCCAAGGGGGACGTTAGGATTTCCTCGGGATGGCTTGGCATTCCCTTGGCATACCCAAATATGGGATGTGCCTAGGGGACATTCCACTTGTAGAGCGGGCATCCTTGTGATGTCCCTCTTTTTTTTTTTGAAATGGCAGAGATGTTTTCTCCACATCCTCGTGACCTTAGGGCATCCTTGTTTTGGGAAACACTTGGAAAACAAGGGGGATGTATCCTTGGAGTACATTGAAAAAATACCAAGATAGTAAAAAAAACAATAACAAACTATATTTATTAAACAACAAAAGTTTTAGTGGAGCTTAAAAATAAATATTAAAAAATTTACTCAAACAAAATTACTTTGGATGTAGATTTTTGTTGTTGCAAGCTTCTTGATCTTCTTGGTGAATATCTAAAATGTGTAGAGGTTTAAGAATGCCACTAAAAGTTCTTGTTTACCTCATCATTCATGTCTTTCTCTTCATGCATGACGAGGGTCATTACTCTTGACACATGGATCAAGAAATAAACATTGAACAGCCGTTGGAAACTAGTATAGAAATGTGGGTGATGCATTGGCTGATTTGTTTTATTTGAGTGCCATTCCATTCAATGCATCTAGGATTCCACATTTTAAGAATATAACTAAGAAAATTATTGAATCTAGCAAATGATACACATCTACAAACGCTTTACTCACGATTTTTTTTTAAAAGGTAAAAAAGGGGTAACTGGAAACTTAGTGGCAGTCAAAGCCTCTTGGAGATTACTAGGCTGCACTATTGAGTGATGGATGGTAAAACATGTGCAGAGGTCTTTAAATATATGTCCAATATCTTGGAGGAAGCTATTCTTGAAGTGGTTGTAAAAAAATGTGGTTATAATTGTTAGAGATAATGACAAAATGTGTGGAAATTGATAAGCTGACTGTAGAGAACTACACTCATGTATATGGAAGCCAATGTGCAGCCCATTGTCTTGATATGCTGCCTCAAGACTTGACTAATTTCCATGCTTGCATGGAACAATTCATAGAGGAAGAACAATTTCAAGTTTTATAGAAAACTATTGCTTCACAGTAAACATCTATCAATGTGGATGAAAGAGTTGTTAAGGTATTCTGAAACAAAATTTGCCTTTTTTAATCACTTTGAAAATAGTAGTTAAGGAGAAAACAGCTCTAAGGTTAGTTATTTGTTACATTGACTGCAAAAGATCTTTATAGAGGTCCCAAAGAAAGTTTTGTAGAGCAAATCATTCTAAGTAGCAGTTTTTGGCAAGCACAACAAATCTTTGCTTTGCATGTTTGATGGTGACACCTTTTGTTGCAACATGCTTTATAAGAGCATAGATTGTTGAGGAAACCATTCAAACAATGTTCTTAATTGTGGAAACCAGCTACTTCAAAATATGAACAGGAAATGGTACATACTGCTTTGCATGCAACAACTTGCTATTTGGAGCTTAAACTATCTCATAGATAGATAGGATGATAGTGTAGTCATGAGTAGGCTTCATGACACCACTTTGAATCAGATTTTGTGCTACAAGTAAAATTAGGTATCAAAGTTGGATATATTGGCCACAAAAAAGATACATTAGGAATACGAGAAGCCAAGTATGACATGTTTCATGTTGATGTTGAAGGATACAAATGATGGAGTTTCTATAGAATATTTGTGGTCTGCCAATTTGTTGCTCTAGAATATTGAGTTAGGAAGTAAGGCCATCATCTCTGGAAAGGAATTGGAGCTGCATTGATCACATTGAGTCGAAAAAAATTAAGTTGACTTGAAGGTTGGGAGGCTTTTTTTATGCTTATGGATTGTGATTGTGCAAGCAAAGTGAGAATAGATTCATCTATCTCTTGTAGTTGCATTGACCACATTGAGTATAAGAAAGAAAATTAAGATTTTTGGAAGGTTGGGAGATCTTGTTTAGTTTGTAGTGATTTGCAAATGTGTGTGAGCAAAGTGGCAATGAATCATTTGTCTCTTCATCACAACTCCAACTTGTGCTAGAAGATTTAACAAAAGCAAATGAGCCCAACTTTATTTGTGATGAACTTGATGGTGAATCTACTAATGATGATATTGACCCAACTTGGCAAAGTGATTTGGACAATTTATAAACTTTTAAATTAAGACAAGTTGATTGTTATCCATAGAAAATTTGGCAATGTCTTAAATGCTTTGAGAGTATGGACTATCACTTTTTGAAAAAGATATCTTTAAGATTGTGATTTAACATGCTTATTTTGGTGTTACAATAGCAGAAACACTCAGCAACACAAAAAGACCTTCCACACAAGATAGAAGCAGTGAAAAACATTATATGTCAATAATTTTATAATGCATACAAGAATAATATGCAAGCAAACTCTTGTTTATATAAGCAAGGGTGAGACATAGGACAACATAAGATTATGACGCTTGTCATAATCATATGTTTTGAGACACAAAATTAATTGCCGTAAGTAAACTTAACTAGCTAGATGTGAATAGGTACTAAAAGGAAACTGGTTAGATACTAAACCTTGTTCACATGAACACCTCCCCTTGAGTGCAACTTAGGGAGGAAAAAAAGAGAGCAAATGACTCAAATATGGGTCCTGACAACAAGGCTTGATGAGGTACCTATGTATAAAAATCTCTTACAAAAAGAGAAAACGAGAAACCTATGGGAAAAAAATATTCAAAAGAGAAAACAAAGAAAAGAAAACATGTACAAGTGAAAGGAATCAAGATGACCCTCAAGGACAACTTTCACCCCAAACATTGATTGCAAGTGGAGATAATGAGGTGGTGCCAAAGGCTTAGTGAAGATGTCCACGATCTACTTCTCAATAGGAAAATACTCCAAGTTGAGAACACCAGCCTAGATGAGTTGCCAAAAGTGCATATGGATCTGAATATGCTTTAGTTCATTGATGTTCCACTTGGTTGTGTGAAATGTTAATGGTACTTTGATTATCACAACAAAGAGAAGTGGGATGATTAGGATTAAATCTAAACTCGATCATCAATTACTGAATCCAAAGAACCTCTTGGCTAGTCAAAATTGCTCTTTGATACTGAATGTCTATAGATGATAAATGCAATAGTTGTCTACTTCTTGCAAGATCATGTAATCGGACCAAAACCAAGGCAAAAGAAAAAAAATAGAAGACTTCCAATCATCAACATCACTAGCCTAATCAAAGTTAGTGAAGCTTGCAATTTGAGAAGCTATTAATGTGTAGTGAATGCCAAAATGAGATGTGCCTTAGACATACCTTAAAATATGTTTGGTTGCCTTCTAGTGATTCTCATGAGGCTCTCGAGAAAAACGGAGACAAGTCCAATCACAAAGGAAATATTAGGACAATTGTGTCAAGTACAAAAAGTTGCCAACCAATTGCTGATGTAGTGAAACTAGTAGACAATACAACATTTGACGGAAATGGAGTGGGGGCAAGCTTGCAATCAACCATGCTAAATCTCTAAAATAATTGAAGAACATACTTTTGTTGAAAAATGAAAACCCCCCTTGAAGATTGAAGAACCTAAAGACCAAGGAAGAAATATAAAAGCTTGAGACTTATCATATCAAACTACACCATCAATGTTCATTGGACACCCTAGATCATGGAGGTGGAACTTTCTATGAGAATCAAATCATCCACATATTGCACACAAATCAAAAGATCCTCCCCTTGTCTTTGAGTGTAGATTGTTGGATTAGAATGGCAACATGAGAAACCAAAAGCAAGCAAGAAGCTAACAATCTTCTCATACCAAGCCCTAGGGGCTTTTTTGAAACTATACAATAAACAATGAAGCCTACAAACAAGTGAAGAGTCTTGCACAAAACGTGGAGGTTGCTCCATATATATCTCCTCATGAAGATCACCATGTTAGAAGGCACCCTTTCACATCCATTTGAAAAACTAATCATCCTTGTGATGTAGCAAGAAAAAGTACATGACAAATAGAACCCATCTTGGCAATAGGAGCAAAGGTCTTGGACTAATCAAATGCCCTCAACTTGTGAAACCTCTTGCCACAAGACATGCCTTGTACTTGTTAATGGATCCATTTGGCCAATATTTGGTGCGGTACAACCACTTCCACTAAACCAATTTTCTTCCTATGTGTAATTCGTCATCAAAGAAGAATACTCGAACATAACACTATCTCACTTTGGGATACTTGTGGCATTGGGAAACCTTTGAGGATCATCTAAAAGTGCATGCCTGAAAAGATTGACACTTGCTCTCTATGAACAAGTGCAATGGGAACTATTGGGATCACCAACTAAAGCTCTAGCCTCCTCAAGAGTAGTACAAGCTCAATAGGGAAAAGACTATGTTCTAGGAGGTGGTGGATCGGGACCATCATCTATATTGTCAAGAAGCAAAGTGTCCTCAATTGATGAACAAGGTGGCTAAGTAGTGATGAAGAAGTTGGTGATGGTGTATCCATCTATGGGAAGTGCTCATCAAATGCTTCTCACCATATGACCCATTCACATGATCTACTTTGTTTGCTTTTTGATAGTAATACTTCTCAATTGCAATGGGTGATAACTCACAAATTCCTATTTTTTAATTTTTAATAGTCAACAAAAAGCTCTTTCCGAGTACTAGTTGGAAGCCAATTTTACTATCATTGATTTGATAGGTCGTATTTTGTGCCCATGATGTTTGATTTTGGACTTTTTATAGGCAACAAAGAGCATTTTTTGGATACTTTGTAGTGGATTAGTTGTGAAAGTGTTACTATGTGCTTTGTTCACTAATATTTTTATAGAGTTGCTTGTTGGGTTCTTGTAATGTCCCCAACTTGGAGTATGTCTGAATTTTCCTTAAGAGACCATTACACAACATAAAATTGGTTAACAAATAATATTTCATAGCAAATCATATAATAGATATTGAACTTAAAAATAAATGAACTATTAACATTTATGAAATAACAACTTGAACTTGAATCTAATCTATAGACTCCTCTCCAATAACCGACCATGGTAGGGATGGGTGAGAAATGCATGGTAGGGCGTCAGGATAGGAACATCCAACCAAGACAGTCCCTTTCCATCTTAGGAACATCCACCAAGACAATCCCTCTAGGGACATCCACCAAGACAATTCCTTTAGGAACATCCACCAAGACAGTCCCTAAGTCGCCTTTTGTCAATATGTCTTCTTGCCGACCTTACACATGATTGCTTAAGGGAAAGATGTAAATCATAACAATATAAATAAATTTATGATTTCCCTTGTTTACTGAATTAAACATAACATATCTCCCTTAATGCATATTAGTCATTATGACAGTAACTAAACATACATATATATATATATATATTGATTGGTGAACGCTTTTGATTGGAGCTATGAACCAGTGAGACCACATTTGGGGTTCCTCACCCCAACATTGGATGCAACTACCACTCCCGCAAGCATGGTAGCCTAGCAGGGGCACAAAGCCCGTGAGCACACCAGCCCAGCGAGGGAGTGGGTGGGCCATGGACACAAGTGCCTGGTACGACGACAAGCTTCTCCTCTTCATCAGGGAAATCTCCAATGCTTGGTCCAATCACGAGCTTTCCTCCCTCTTTTTGGCCTCAGGGCACGAGCATCCTCCTTCGTTGGCCTAGGGTGATCTTCAACGTTGGTCCAAAGCCGTCCACAGTAGCAACAATGCTACGGGTCAAGTCCGGAGACTTGAACCTTGGTGGCCACAATAACAACACCACCACTCATCCAATGCACCACGGGCTTGTGCCCAACTAAACATATATTTATATGCCTTCAAATATTGTATATATATTTATATCAAATGCATACCAATCCCTTAATATATTTAATGGCTGCTGCCTTTTTGGGTGCAGATTATTATTTATTTCTGATTGCTTCCATATCAGATTTTATTGATTTCATTCCATGGTGTCCCTTTCATTTGAAGTGTTCCTCTTTTTATACCTTCCTTTGTAAGGGACATATCTCTTCAAAACCTGAATGAAAAGATGTATCTCTTTGAAAAGAGATAACATTTTAAATAGACATGTCCCTTTGTTACCAATACTGCCCTTAAACTAATCACTGCTTTTCCAATCTTTGAAGACTCTTAATTACCACTTTTAATGCCTTCTTTTAATTGCTACTTTATACTGCCTTCACTGTTCCTCTAGTGATGGGGATCGCTGCCTTTGTTCCTTTTATCATTTATGAAATTGTTGTATATTAATGAATCACTGCTGCTCCTTTATAATATGTTCTTCATAAAATAATCGCTACTCTTTTGAATTATTTCCCTATCGCTGCTCTTTAACCCTTTAATATAAATCTTATTTTATGCTTACATAATTTATATCAATATATTATATGTTCTCTTATTTTACTACTATATATATAACTTGAATTTATTGTTAATATATTTATTTTTATATTAGTTTTGTATATATATATATATTTAATATTTATAGTATTATATTATAATAATATTAAATTGTTAATATTTATATTTATATTTTAATACTTATATTGGTATTTATTTTATTTATTTATTTGCATTTTAACGCTTTATATTTTAGTGTTGCAATTTTGGGGACATGACAGTCCTTCCTTCCCAAGATTGCTTTTCCTCAAGCAATCACAAACTAGGATGCTCATGAAGTCACCAAGATCCCAAATCAACCTTGTAGATTTGTATTGCTCCTTCTTGGGATGTAATTAGCTTTTGTTGTGATACCTTGATGTATTTAGGAGTTGAAAACTCCATAGCTAGTCATGATTGTTTTGGTTATGCCCAACTTAATACTGCAATGATGTCCTTGGAGAATGATTGTTAGTATACTATCAATGAGGTTAATACTATCCCCTAAAGTATGAAGACAATTTATTGTCTTGCTAATTCCCAATAACTCTCAACAACAAAACCAAGAGTTGAAAATTGGCTTGACCTGTTATTTAAGACAAGTTTTCTCTCATTTCATTACCTCAAGGATCCTAGGCAATGATACAAATTCTTCATTACCCCTCCTTTGAAATCTACAATGATAGGAAAAAAATGTTGCATCCTTCATTATGATGGACTATGGGAGTGTTGTGAATAGCAAGATCCTTTACTATAGGTTGTACCCTCTTTTCCCACACCATCAACTGGGAGTGAGTACAATTTCCCTTAAATGAAGTATATTTTTTTTCACCTAATCATTCAAACAAGGTTTGAGGCAAGATTAATTCTAATGAGGATGAAATAGCTTATAGGTGTTTGTCACACCTAACCTAGTCCAAACATTTTTCAACATATATCATCTTGTCATAGACTTATTAATGACATTTTAGAACCTTCTAAGTATATATGCCCTAGATAATCCTCAAGTACATAAAGTTTTAGAATCCATAGCAAACAATTATCACATACGAACACTTCCAATTTCCATATCAATGGGAGGTCGTCACTCCTCTTGTAAAGATTTGACATTTTCCCATCTTAATAATAGGATGCTTTTCATACCTCAAGAAAGTATTGTTTTATTCCATCTAGTTCAAATAACATTAATTTTTCCCAAAGTTCAAGAGGTGAAAATGATCTTGGGATTTGTGTGTTATGGGCCCATAATGTAACTTAAAATATATTAATGTAACAAATTTGGTATAACTTGATGTGTATGTCCTTGATCTTTAATTATTAATGAAGAGTTACTCTAATCAAGAAAAAGAACTTGGGAGAAGTAGACCCTTGGATGAAATGATCTACTCTAGATATTACATATAGAAGTGAATTTGGTCCACAAGACAAAGTTCATTGGATCAATTTTATAGGTTACAAGGTAGATTATATGTGGTATAGACTTGATTTGTACTTTATAATCTTGTTAAAATAAACAAATTACTCTTCATTAGAACAATTATGTTCCTCCTTCATAAAGCTTGATGAATATACCCTACGATAGATTTCCAACATTTCTCTTAAGGTCTCTCAAAAGTCCAAATTTGTAGGTTCCTAAAGAATTGAGTTGTTGTTTTGGCATATCAGAATTTGGTTGAATTTTGACTTAGATTTTTGTTGCTATTTCTAATTCCAACTAGACATGCTCATAACAATATGATGTTTCAAATGGGGTGTTATGGGTAAGACAAATTTTCTAGATAAATCATTGTGAATTGTTTTGGAATATTTTTGTGGACTTTAATTTTATTGTTTGGCCTTTAAGAGATTGACCATCCTAGGTCAAGATGATATCTCAGTACACTTATATCTCTAAGTTTGAAAGTAAGATAATCTCAATCCATCTTGTATCTTACTTATGCCTAAATTTTTGTGACAACTAGTGATGGCAACATGTGGATTTCTATTTGAAAATCAAGTTATATCGCTAGATTTTATCATTAACTATATTGAGTTGTTATGATTGATTGTTCTTTCCTTGGGAATCTTTTTGATATTTTGGTTGCTTGATTTCCTGTTGAATAGATGAGTTATGATTGCTTGATTTCTTGATGGATAGATGAGTGATGATTGCTTGATTTCTTGATGGATAGGTGAGTGATGATTGCTTATTGAATGCCAATGAATTGAATTATCTCTTATATTCATATCTTGAAGGAGCCACCACCCTTCATTATAAAGGAGTCACCACCCTTCGTTATAAAGGAGTCTCAACCCCTCCATAGTAAATGATGTGACCCGATTTGCGTAAATTAAAAATTTCCAATTCTCACCTTATACATGTAAAGGTAACAAGTAGCAAAGATGATACAATAAAAAATTTCCTTTCTTTATTGATAAATACGTACAAGTTACAATATGTTTCCTCATGAATTTTCACTTTCATTGCAAATATGAATCAGAGTACAAAAGTAATACAGTTACATACATAGCTCGTAAGCTTTTGCACAAATAGAAGTAAGAATGTCCACGAGTCCTTCCTTTCAAATCTTGGTACATCACTTTCGGCATGGAGAAGCATCTCAGGCGCTTTTCCGCCCAGCCACAGGACTTATAATGCGGTCCCACTTTGATCATTGCAATGACGACCCTCCCTTTGAAAGAGAAGAGATTGGTGGGTATCCTTTACTTGATTACCAAGCGAGCATGATCTTTGTCCTACAAATCTAGTACCTTGCTATTTCACAATCTCGAACTAGTTCTCGGACCACAAATGAGCGGCGGTGTATAGTCTCAACTATCTCACATCTAGGTGGATATGCGTACCTTTCACTACTTTGGCCAAAGTATTCTCATTCGATTACTTCGAATGAAGGTCATCTATCATAAACACTACTCAGGGCCGATTTGACTTAAGGCTTCCTTACTCTACGCATAGGTTTGTCCTTCAATGGGTGAATCTGTCATCCCAAACATCCTACAATCATACGAACCTACTAGAAATGAAAACAGTATTCAAGTGTCTTGTATCAATCCTCCTAACTAGGAATTCTTTATCCTAGAAGTACTTAACTTGTCTCAGTTATCCTATTAACTTAAGTTAAAAGACTTTACTTGATTCTGCCATCATTTCGATTCTAGTAGATAATAAGTACATCTACATATTCTCCATATATAGAGATCATACACAACATGCAATAACCATTCAAAATGCAAATAAATCCTTCCCTTTTATCTTTTTCCATTATTTCTTTTTAATGCAAGATAAATAATCTAATCCCTTAAACTCTTTACCCAAATAATCTCTTTTTCACAATTTCCCCCTAATCATTGAATCCTTTACACATTTTCTTCTTTAATGCATTGCTTTATTCATCGAATTAGTTCTTTCCTATTAAAGCTAATTGAAAGCAATGATCACAAACGCAAAATAAAACATCACTTTAATAAAAGTTATATACTAGGAAGATTCATGCCTGATTTTAAAGCTCCAACACAGCTCTCCCTGACTCTTCTTCAGCAAACTTCCAAAATTCCAAATTAAACGGCTTCTTTTCAAATTAAGGAGAACTTTCAAAACACTCCTCACAATTTTCACTCCTCTAATTAAAGGTTATTTCATCTATGGCTTCACTCCACTCAAATCTTAAAAAGGAGATTTAACACTGAAACATGTTATTGACTGATAAAAACTCACTGTATTTCTTTCACTCAGCATACAGGAAATGCAGCAAATAGGGAAAACACAGCAACTCAAATGAATAGATAAGGGAGCTCTCAAAATGTTGTGAAACTCGTATTCAGCAAGAGGTCTCTCCAAAATAATGAAATGGCGTCCATATTTATAACCCGAAATGCAAAAGATTTCCACTTATGAAGGCATGCCAAATGACAACACAGTGCCTAGAAACAGTCAAAAAGACACTTGGTGAGTTATTAAATTGTTAATCTTCAAAAAGGAGGTGAATCGACTTCTTTTAAAGCCAACAAATGAAGAATTTTTCAACTCTTATCTTCAAAAACGTCACACGTTTTCTTTTGGCTAGTCGCATGAAAATGAAAGACTTATTCATTTTAGGTCAAGGTTAAAAAGCTTCCACGTCGCCATTTCGAGCCATGAGATTAGCATTTAGTTATTTCACAGGCTAGGTCGCAGCCCAGGCGCAGTTCATACGCGATTTCTTCAAGCGCGCGACTTTCTCCAGTCATTTTTCATGAGGTTTTCAAAATAAAACGTTTTTAATTCCTTTTCAAATATTCATTAAACATAAATTCGATTTCTCTTGTTTAAAATATCTCAGCAAAAGAATTCGATTTCTATGTTTGAGGTTATTATTCTTTATAGCCAAAATCGAAATATGTCACCATTTAAATCCTTTATTTTCTATTACCTTTGTGTTCAATTTCTATCCAATTGAATATTTTTATGTGTCATTTAAATTTATACATTTCACATTTCAATATCACACATTTATATATTTAATCATATATGTATTTTAATTAAGTGTAATATTCCTAAATATATAAATATATATATTTTCCGACATTATATCGTGATATATATATATATATATTTACATATATGTAAATATTACCTTAATATTAATACATATATTTAAAATATAAATATATAATATATTTACACAGGTACTTATGTATTTATGTATTTATCCATAATATATTATCACATCCTTAATATATACATTTATACATAAATACATATGTAATTTTGCTAGGCAAAAATATTAAATATTATTTTCACTATAGATATCAGGCGGATTGTGTACCTATATATATACCTGTGTATACGTATGTATGCGTACATACATGTCGACACATGTGTATGAGCATATCCGTCTGCTTAACGTACACATGTATTGATATGTCTGTACATATAAATACGTGTTCACAATGTATAGATGTATGTGCGTTCCCATTCAATCATTAACACATAACATTCACATCATTCATACTTGGGTCATTGTATAGCAAGTCTAACGTTTAAACAATCACATCTCCTAAACATAAAGAAGTGAATTTAGAACCTTAATGTCAATAAACAAGCCTATAGACGACTTACCCTTATCTCGACAAACAGACTTGGCTTACTCAATCTATAGTATGTGTGTGTATGCTCAATTTGGTAATTGTTACTGTTTACCCGACCAAGTTCCTCCCCGAATGATGTCTCTCCTCTGTCCGGAGGAACAGTCTTCATACCTGCACATCATGACATGACATCGACAGTCATATGCTCATAACAAGGTAAAAACATCTCACAAGTTAGAATAACATTATTCCATAATTGTTTGCAATATTTAATCAAGACAAAATCATTTAGAAGTAACAATTAAATGAAACCATCATTTAAACATAACTCAATCATTTATTAACAAGATCAACCATGTTTTATTCATCATCAAGATTCACATATTACATTCAATGGCCCTATACAATAGTAGCTATAATATCGGGATGTAACATACTTCCCCCCTTAGGAATCATCGTCCCCGATGAACTAAGGTATTATTCAAAAAGCATAAAAACATGACTCTACATTTATTCTACACTCTTGAAAGTTTCAAGAATGTTTAATTGGCGTAATCTGGACATCAACTTGTCCATCACTCATGGCAGTGTTCTTCCTGTGCTGAAACATGGCCTTTTGAGTAGGTAGTGAATTGCCATGCTGATTACCAGAAGTTTTGTTGGGGCATTCATTTGCATAATGATTACCTCTACAAATAAAGCATCCTGCTCTTGGTCCTCTTTTCTCCATGGTTTCCCAAGTCTTATTGTCACCTTCACTGGCTTTTCTAGTGTCATTATACCTGGAGTTGTCTCTTTTCCAGTCTCTTCTGAATTCCTTCTCATTGAAGCGAGATCTCTTCCCCTTTTTCCTTGCTGCATCTTGCGCAAATTCTTCCTTCTTGGGGGCAATCTTGTCGGAAACTCCAGTTTCCTTCTTTTGTTCTTCTCCTTCATACTGATTGGAGTCTGCTTTAAGCTTCTACTCTCGCTTAATGGCTTTTTCATACACAAGATCCATTGTGGTCGGACCATGCATATTGACTTCACCTCCAATATTTCTGTTCAGTCCCAAGATGAATTTCCTGATCCGGAACCGTTCATCTTTATGATAGATAGGAACATATCGAAGAAGCCGAGTAAATTTCTCCCAGTACTCGTTGACTGTCATGGTTCCTTGCCTCAATTCTTGAAAGTCAGAGAGTTTTTGGTCATAGTAGAGTTGTGGCAACCACCGCTTGCGGAAAATTTCAACAAATTCTTCCCAAGTCAGCTTCCAGGAATTTATATCTAATTCCAGTTTCTTGTTTATCCACCAGTTGGAGGCTTCACCCGCTAACTGATAAGCACCCCAAGCTGCTTTAGTAACTTCGTCATAATTTCTTATGTCAAAGTACTTTTCCATTTGTACTAACCATACCTCAGCTTCGTCACCTCCGGCACTTCCATCAAATTTTGGAGGGTATACCTTCTTCATATCCTTTGTTAACTCAGTGGACACTTGTTTCCTCTTCTTCTCAATAGACGGAGTTGGAGATTTCTCCTTCTCACGGTTATGATTAATGCCTTCTCCATGCGAAGAACTTTCCTCTTCATTATTGGTGATAGGTATCTCAACTGCTTTTGCCTTTTCAAGGTTGGACAATCTTGCCAGAATCTGTTCCAGCTTCGCTTCTATTCCTGTTGGTTCTTGTTCCTCTTCACGACTTGTTCCAGGAATATTTCTCGTCCTCTCATACACTTTCACCATGATTTAAAAGTTCACTTTAACCTGAACGTTTCATACAAGTTAGCCTAATTAAACTTTTAACTATCTTTTGGAAAACATATAAGCATACATTCACAAGATTTTCATTCAAGTTTTGGTTTACCACTTTTGCTCATTGACTATAATATTTTGTACATTCGCTCAACTGAATGTTTCAAGTATGATCATGGTTTATGCAATTGTTTGCTAAACTGAAATACCTTTTCAGGATTCTAAGCAACTACTTGTTCATAAATCAAAATCCTGTAAATCAAGTTTTCCAAAACGTTGATTACTTAATGAGTTTATCCACTTAGAACATTATGTTAGTTCTACTAACATAATCAGATTGATCTGTTTCGTGTTCTATCATTTTCCTCTGAAATCTAGAGAGAGTATGTATGTGCTACCAATGAAGACATCCAATCTTCATTTCTTGGTATCCCGGACATTACCTTGCTACATTCCGTGCAGCCTCTTACTCTATCTTTTCCTAGGTTATAGTGGTTTCTCATCTGACAATTTCCGTTGTCGCTTTGATGTCTTAACTTCGACATTAATTCCTTGTTTCATTCTCAAATTCTCATAGACTCAAAGTTGTTCTATACCAAATCCAAAAGTTCCTGACTCTTAATAACTATAGTTTACAACTATTAAAGGTTGTCACATCCTTTCCTTAGAGTCATAAAGCTATTTTGTTGGTTAAAGATATAATTTGGTTATTCATCCTAACCTTTTTACCTAACCTAATTGCATATACTTCTGCAATTCTAGGTGATATTTGTTGGTTTAGGAGTTCCTTTCTGGGTTTAACTCTTAACTCATTCCAGTTTACATAAGTTACTAAGGATCTCATTTTTCCTTTTCACTTCTCTAAGTTCTTTTCTCTTGCCGTTGTGGCACAAGAACTTTTCAACCGTTATCTTCTGATAAGGTTTACGCATTGTTGCGTAATGAGCTCATAGGTTTCAGTGCAGAACCTGGTAGCTCTGATACCACATGTAACGACCCAATTCTGCGTAAATTAAAATTTTCCAATTCTCGCCTTATACATGTAAAGGTAACAAGTAACAAAGATGATACAATAAATTTTTTCCTTTCTTCCCCAATGATAAATACGTACAAGTTACAACATGTTTCCACACGAATTCCATTTCTTTTGCAAATACAAATCAAAGTTCAAAAGTAATACAATTACATACATAGCTCGTAAGCTTTTGCACAAATAGAAGTAAGAATGTCCAGGAGTCCTTCCTTTCAAATCTTGGTACATCGGTCGCTCGCTGTGGAGGAGAAACATCACTCGGGCGCTTTTCCGCCAACCACGGACTTATAATCGTTCCTGTACGATCATTTTGCAATGAGCGGCCCTCCTTGAAAGGATTGGTGCAGGTATCCATAGCGATTACCAAGTGACATGGTCTCTTTGTGTCACACAGCCTGGTACCCTTTATTTCACAATCTCTAGAACTAGTTCTCGGGACCTGAAATGAGCGTGATTATGGTCTCAACTATCACTCTAGGTGGATGTCGTACCTTTCTTTGTGCAATGTTCTGTTGATGCTGAATGAAGGTCATCTATCATAAACACACAGGCCGATTTGACTTAAGGCTTCCTTACTCTACGCATAGGTTTGTCCTTCAATGGGTGAATCCGTCATCCCGGACATCCTACAATCATACGAACCTACTAGAAATGAAAACAGTATTCAAGTGTCTTGTATCAATCCTCCTAACTAGGAATTCTTTATCCTAGGAGTACTTAACTTGTCTCAGTTATCCTAATAACTTAAGCTAAAAGACTTCACTTGATTCTGCCATCATTTCGATCCTAGTAGATAATAAGTACGTCTACATATTCTCCATATATAGAGATCATACACAACATGCAATAACCATTCAAAATGCATTATAAATCCTCTCCTATCTATTTCACATGATTTCCCTTTTATTCATAATAAATAAACACTTCCCTTAAATTCTTTCTCATGAAACCTCTTACTTAAATTCACTTTTAAGCATAACTTATAAACATACCCTTTGAAAATGCATCCAAGAATTTTACTTTTCAGACTTGCACACACAGCAAATAGAAAACACTTTAATCAGATTAAAAATCATAAATAGTAAAGGTTTCATGCCTGGTTGTAAGCTTCCTCTTCTATTCGTTGTTCCAGTCCTTCTCTCAATAAAGCCCTCAGTTTGAATGATTTTACACTCAACAGACTTCTCAAATGTCACAGGAAATGTAAATACTCACAGGAATATAAATGCTCAGAAAATAGGAACTCTCAGCTTAACTTGGGATTTTCACAGTTAAAGGCATTTGCTGGTAAAATTCGCTGTATTTTTCTACTCAGCAAAACAGAATTAGAAACAAAATAATGAAATGGATATGAGATTCTGATGAAAATACTAAACTCGGATTGCTCAAGTGATCAAACATTGAATGGCATGGCATCAATATATAGGGCCCGTAATGCAACGACTTCCACTTATGGAGGCATGAGATTTGACAGCAAAGTGCCCAGAAACAGTCAAAAAGACACTTGGCGAGTTATTAAACTGTTAATTATCAAAAAGGAGGTGAATCGACTTCTTTTAAAGCCAGCAAATGAAGAATTTTTCAACTCTTATCTTCAAAAACATCACACGTTTTCTTTTGGCCAGTCGCATGAAAATGAATGACTTATTCATTTTAGGTCAAGGTTAAAAAGCTTCCACGTCGCCATTTCGAGCCATGAGATTAGCATTTAGTTATTTCACAGGCTAGGTCGCAGCCCAGGCGCGGATCATACGCGTTTTCTTCAGGCGTGCGACTTTCTCCAGTCATTTTTCATGAGGTTTTCAAAATAAAACGTTTTTACTTCCTTTTCAAATATTCATTAAAATTAAATTCGATTTCTCTTGTTTAAAATATCTCAGCAAAAGAATTCGATTTCAATGTTTGAAGTTATTATTCTCTATAACCAAAATCGAAATATGTCACCATTTAAATCCTTTATTTTCTATTATCTTTGTGTTCAATTTCTATCCAATTGAATATTTTTATGTGTCATTTAAATTTATACATTTCACATTTCAATATCACACATTTATATATTTAATCATATATGTATTTTAATTAAGTGTAATATTCCTAAATATATAAA
Organism: Sequoia sempervirens; assembly: GCA_007258455.2. NCBI lineage: Eukaryota > Viridiplantae > Streptophyta > Pinopsida > Cupressales > Cupressaceae > Sequoia > Sequoia sempervirens. The sequence continues at coordinate 40,624 of VDFB02173624.1, forward strand.
TATATATATTTTCCGACATTATATCGTGATATATATATATATATATTTACATATATGTAAATATTACCTTAATATTAATACATATATTTAAAATATAAATATATAATATATTTACACAGGTACTTATGTATTTATGTATTTATCCATAATATATTATCACATCCTTAATATATACATTTATACATAAATACATATGTAATTTTGCTAGGCAAAAATATTAAATATTATTTTCACTAGGATGTCTGAAGACGAAATGTGTACATATATACACTTATGTATACGTATGTATGCGTATATACATGTATGCGTATATACATGTCGACACATGTGTATGAGCATATCCGTCTGCTTAACGTACACATGTATTGATATGTCTGTACATATAGATACGTGTTCACAATGTATAGATGTATACATGTTCCCAATCAATCTTTAACACATAACTTTCACATCATTCATACTTGGGTCATGGTATAGCAAGTCTGATGTTAAACAATCACATCTCCTAAAGCATAAAGAAGTGAATTCAGAACCTTAATGTCAATAAACAAGCCTATGGATGACTTACCCTTATCTCAACAAGCGAGACTTGGCTTATAATCTATAGTATTATGTGTGTATGCTCAATTTGGTAATGATTACTGTTTGCAAATAAGTTCCTCCCCGAATGATGTCTCTCCTCTGTCCGGAGGACAGTCTTCGTACCTGCACATCATGACATGACACCGGCAGTCATATGCTCATAACAAGGTAAAACATCTCACAAGTTAGAATAATATTATTCCATAATTGTATGCAATATTTAATCAAGACTAAATCATTTAGAAGTAACAATCTAATGAAACCATCATTTAAACAGGACTCATTCATTTAATAACGAGATCAACCATGTTTTATTCATCATCAAGATTCAAACACATTACAATCAATTGCCCTATACAATAGTAGCTATAAAATCGGGATGTAACAAATGAATTACCACCCTTCATGGCTGCTTTTTTGAGAATAATACTTTACTTCCAAATTGATTGATAGATTTATTTCCTATTGATGATTTCTTCACTAGGAAATGATTCCCCTTTTATATCTTATTGTTGAGGGAGTCACAGTCTTTCGCACAACTTTTCACATTTTCACATGTGAAGGGTCACTACCTTTCATTTGAATAGTCATAACCTTTCACATTTGAAGGGTCACAACTTTTCACATTTCACATTAGGGGTCACATCCTTTCATATTAGGATTCACATCCCTTCTTACATCATCACTATTCTTGAGAGCCTAATTTAAGTTAGTGGCAAAATCGCTTAAGGTTCCATTTTCAATTGAATTCTCCAAAGATGTTATGGATGTCTTTCTCAAATGAAATGCTCTCCCTTATATCTCAAGTTTGAGGGAGTTGCACCTTTTCACTTCAATAGTTACAACTCTTCATTATTTCATTTGGAGACTAATAATTAATTTTAAATAAGTTAATTTGTTAGTGCTTCTCAACCCAAGAAGCATTTGACAGATAAGCTTTTATCGATTTGGCATTCTCTTAATTTTTAAGCATAAAGTAATCAACACACATGGAATAAACTTGTTGAGGAAACATCAGGCATGAAGCAAACACATAGATATATGTAAGACATGAAACACACACATAGATACACGCAATACACAAAGTATACACATAAATACACGTAATACATGAAGTATACACATAATACACGGAGTATACACATAAATACACATAGTACATGAAGTATACATGTGAAAGACACACATATAGAAATGCACTAATGGCCTACTAAAGAAGAGGGCTCAATAGTTAATCCTAATTAAATGGTGGTTAAAGTTGGTTTGTCTCATAGGTTGGTAGGATAAGGCTCTGATACCAATTGTAATGTCCCCAACTTGGAGTATGTCTAAATTTGCCTTAAGAGACCATTACACAACATAAAATTGGTTAACAAATAATATTTCATAGCAAATCATATAATAGATATTGAACTTAAGAATAAATGAACTACTAACATTTATGAAATAACAACTTGAACTTGAATCTAATCTATAGATTCCTTTCCAATAACCAACCATGGTAGGGATGGGTGAGAAACACATGGTAGGGTCCCAGGAAAGGAACATCCACCAAGACAATCCCTTTCCATCTTAGGAACATCCACCAAGACAATTCCTTTAGTAACATTCACCAAGACAATCCCTCTAGGGACATCCACCAAGACAATTCCTTTAGGAACATCCACCAGGACAATCCCTAAGTCGCCTTTTGTCAATACGTCTTCTTGCCAACCTTACACATGATTGCTTAAGGGAAAGATGTAAATCATAATAATATAAATAAATTTATGATTTCCCTTATTTACTGAATTAGACATAACATATCTCTCTTAATGCATATTAGTCATTATGACAGTAACTAGACATATATTTATATGCCTTCAAATATTGTATATATATTTATATCAAATGCATACCAATCCCTTAATAAATTTAATGGCTGCTACCTTTCTGAGTGAAGATTATTATTTATTTCTGATTGCTTCTATATCAGATTTTATTGATTTCATTCCATGGTGCCCCTTTCATTTGAAGTATTCCTCTTTTTATACCTTCCTTTGTAAGGGACATATCTCTTCAAAACCTGAATGAAAAGATGTATCTCTTTGAAAAAAGAACATTTTAAATAGACATGTCCCTTTGTTACCAATACTTCCCTTAAACTAATAGCTGCTTTTCCAATCTTTGGAGACTCTTAATTACCACTTTAATGAATTCTTTTAATTGCTATTTTATACTGCCTTCACTGTTCCTCTAGTAATGGGGATCGCTGCCTTTCCTTTAATTAATCTGGGTGCTCCTTATTTAATGCTGCCTGTCTTAACAAATGTTAATTGCTGCCTTTGTTCCTTTATAATATGTTCTTCATAAAATAATCGCTACGCTTTTGAATTATTTCCCTAAATCTTATTTTATGATTACATAATTTATATCAATATATTATATGTTTTTCTTATTTTACTACTATATATATAAATTGAATTTCTTGTTAATATATTTATTTTTATATTAGTTTTGTATATATATATATATATATATTTAATATTTTAGTATTATATTATAATAATATTAAATTATTAATATTTATATTGTTATTTATTTATTTGCATTTTAATGCTTTATATTTTAGTGTTGCAATTTTGGGGGGCATGAGAGTTCTTAAATTGTGGTTACTTTGTGGGTTTGCAAAAAAATGAATCTAGAGTTGATTTACTATTTGAGTCGTGGAAAATCTACATGTTGATCTTTGGTTGTCTCTAATTTGATGTAATGTATAACATGTATATTGCATTTCGAGACCTATGAGTTGTGTAGTTTTGTGGGCTATCTATACATATAGGTTGTATAGATAACTTGGATGTGAGTTGTCTGTATCCATAGATCTTTCAATGTTGATGTAGATTCTATTGGTTGGCTTTGTTTGGTCGCATGGTGCATTGGTATTTTTACCGCCAATGCAAAGACATGGTGTTTCTTGAGATAGTTGTATTTTGGAATCCATAGTAGTTGACTATGCTGCATGAGAGATTGTGAATCTCGACGCAATGGGAATTTGATGTGGGTACATTGAGGGTGGTGATCATGGCTTCATGGGGATTCTTGTATGGATGAAGCTTTGGCATGGCATGGTCTTTTGTGTGGATACATAGTCAGTGGTGATGGATTGAATCTTGGATTGGAGGTGGTGGTTTATTTTCTTAGTTTGGAGATCATGGTTCTACTTTATCCTTTTGGAGCTATTGGTGTTATTGGTGTTGCAATTGAGTATTTTAATTGTGCAAGGGCCATGGGTGATTTTTAGTTAGGAGATGGTTGCTATCACAATGCCACATGTAGCTTGATATCATGGTTTAGTGATTTGGATTTATCGCTTAGTGATGAATGATCTTTTGCGATGGGTGTTGGTGTCACTAGGAGCTTTTAGATTTTGTATCTTGTATGTAGTGAGATTTTATTGACATATTTAGTTCTATTGATAGGGGGATGTTTATCTACATGTAGTTTGGAGATGTTGACAACTTGTTACTATGGAGTCGTCTTTGGTTGAGGTGTTAGTTATGATTTGTTAATGCAACAAATGATCCTTGGTTTAGAGAATGAACGTTATTGTGCCATGGTGGACTCTTGAGTACTAGTTAGAGTTTTGGCATGATATAGGTGCTTTTGGGAGCAGATATGTTTATTAGAGAGACATGATCTCCTATCATGGTGTCATGGAGAGTTCCTGGATTCTATATAGATCATGTAATGGGAGTTTTGGAGATGATTTATGGTAATTTGCTAGATGGGTGTTGTGATCATTTTGTCTTGTGAGCTTCTAGTTATGGTGATGTTGTAGTTGGAGTTCGATGGGCATAGGATGATATATTGTACACCTATATCAAATTTGGTTGATGTTGAAGATTCATTCTTGGACATTGTGTTACTCTTTGATCAAGTTTCAACAAGAAGACCAAGGAGCCTACTTGAGTTGGATGTGAGTTTGGCATAGACTTGATGCGGAGATTGTTCATGGAGAGAATCATGGTGACTTGGTGCATCTCAGGAGGAGCAATCTCATTCTCAACTCTTAGTCCACTTGGTACAAAATCATTTGATAGGTATTGCCCACTTTATTTTTAGATGCATTTTGTTTAGTGCTTTGTCTTTTCATGAGGATTAGTCTTGAGTTGTGGACATCAATTCTAGAGGGCTAGTTTGAAGATTACTTGGCATGGTTTCTTTTTCCTTTGCCTTCTTATCTATATGAGTTTGTTATGAAGACAATTTTAAGTGCAGGGATTGGTTTTGGGCATGTTCCCTCATTGAGGGAATGGATATTTTGTTTGATCTTCCTTTAGTTTTAGAGGCTTACATCATGACTAGTTTATTGATAGATTGATATGTTTGACCTTGGAGTTGAATGGTTGGATGTTGAGAAGGCTTTTCTATTTGGGGTTTTAGGAATGAGATTCTTTATCATAGCTTTAGCACATTGATGCTGGTAGGACATGTTTTTGTTTTGTAGGTTTTCTCTTTATGATCTAGTGTTTCTTCTTGGAGATTTTGTGCTTACATGACATTGGAGTTGGGATTTTTGTGGAGCTCTTGTGATCACTATGGAGGCTCTTTAATCTCTATCTGTTGTGATTTGGAGAACTTGGGAAGGGTATGGAGATTAGTGGCGAGAGTTATTTTATAGAAGCTTGGTTTACAAGTTTGTAGATCATTGTGTATGTTCTTTGGTATTAGATGATATTGATGACATTAGTGACACCTTTCTTGTGAGTGCTATTGGTGGATTTTTGGATGCTTTGATTGATTTCAGATTTGACATTAACCACGTGGTGGGAGTTCCAAGATGTATATGTCTTTTGTTGGATCGTCTCATTATTTTATAGTGATGAAGGTCTTTAGGTTTTTTGTGCATGTCTATGTGTTGTTACCTTGGAGGACTTTTTTGTGGAGGATAGTGTATATACAAGGACTCGTGATTGTGGATTGGTTTGGATATGTTGATGGAAAAAGGTCTACCTATGATGATGAGTATACCTTGTTTTTAGAGGTATGGATAATTGGATGTGTTCTTGGTAGTTACTCAGGCCTTGTTGGATAATTTCAATTTTTGGTGAGTTCTTGGTAGTTACTCAGGCCTATTTGTCACCATTAGATTAGGTGTTTGTGTTTGGATATTAAGTTGAGTAAGGTTTTATACTTCTATGTTAGAGTGTGTCATACCTTTCAATAGGATCTTATCTTTCATGTATTGGCATGATGTAGGATGAGACGGTTCTTGTTTGAGATGATGGTCACCTTGGTGGTTGTTGCAAGTATCTTGATGGAGCACTTAGAACCATAGTTCCACGGGGACGCGTCCCCCCCAAAAAATGAGCCGTCTCAGAGACAGGGACGTTTCCGAGACGCAGGGACGTTAGGGAAACGTCCCCCCGCCGTCTCCCCGTCCCTTCGCCGTCCCCTGAAAGTTTCCTTCAAAGGGAGACTTCTTCGCGTCTCAGAGTCTTCTCGGCATCTCCAAGTTTCCCACGTCCCCCTATTAAAATAATGATTTATTTTTTAAAAATTTAAAAAACAAAGCTTTATCATAGTTAAATAATTAAATTTAAAGTTTAAAACTTTAATATTATTAGTTATTTGTTATTATAAATTAAAATATAATATATTATATTATTAAAATTTTATGACTTAAAATCTAAAGTCAAGTCTAAATTAAATTTTTTTGTTTCAACTTTCATTTTTGATTTCCGTGTGTGCCCTGCGACTACATCTGGCGTGAGAGTCTGAGAAGGGAGAACTAAGAACCAAACCAAGAGAGCTCAAGGCTACTAAGCTGTGAGTGGATTCATACTAGGTATTTTCGATTTATGTTTTTATTTTTAATTTTTTTTTTCATTTCATAATGCCTGACATATAGGCAAGGGCAATGGGCCAACGACAGACTGTGGAGTGTGCACTGTGGAACAAATGCCTCAAAGGGATGTCAACTCATGGACTGTGATGGTCATCGCAGTCCATGATTGACATCCCTTTGAGGCATTCGTTCCACAATGCCACAGTATAACTTAATAATTTTTAAATTTTTTCCAAAATTTTTTATAAATTTATTTATGCCATGCCATTGGCCCATTATGGTCTACAAAATGTGGAAGCACAGGCAAGGCGTGTGAACTGTTTGACTGAATGCATCAAAATGTGGAAGCACAGGCAAAGCATGTGAACTATACTAATTTTTCAAGTACTATATGTATTTCAGCGCACCGCTCCCCCGCCGCCGTCCCCTCACCGCCCCCAAATTTAGGCCCCCTGCCCTCGCGCCCCCGAAACCCGTCCCCTGCCGTCCCCCCGTCCCCGTCCCCGTCCCCGTCCCCGTCCCCGAAACTCTATGGAACTATGCAGTTAGACAAAACATTGAATTTTGGAGTCATGGCTTAGTAAGCTCAGGGTTTTGAGGCACATGGTTTATGTAATACCACTTAGTGGTTTTGTGAGAGCTTATCCTATAAAAGCAAGCACATAAATGGTTGTTGAGGTTGGCTTGTTGAACCTTTGGCTTGTAGATTAAAGGTTGCATTAAGCATGAATATTGCATATGTGATTATGGGAAGCATGGATTGGGATGTGTGGCTACATGGTTTTTATTTGCTTGTTCATATAGAAGAGTGCATCTAAGTTGCTTGATGCTTTAGAGGCTTTGCATGGAGACTTTGCAAGTGTTTGCAATTTTTTTTCTTGAGATAATATATTTAGTTGTGTGGTTGCTTTTGGAAGTTGAGGTTTGTTATTCTTTTGCATTGTGGATTATGAATACTAGTTTTGCGTTTGCTTCTTACATGAGAGTTACATGGAATTGTTATATTTTCTTGCAATTTTCTTTCAAGTGGGAGGCTCACCACTTGAAGTAGATTCTATCTTGGGCTGCTTCTTATTCTTATCTTTGCCCTTGGAAGATTAAGCCATCAAAACTTGACTTTTAAAACTAGGAAGTGCGTTCAACTAAATTAGCTTGGCTTGTTCCCTGTTAGACGCTCATAAAACAATTCAAAGATGGGCTTCTTAAATTCAGTCCATAAGGCATCCATAGTAGAAAAAGTAAATGAAAACATTTGAAATGGGCCTTTCAACTTGGACAAAATCAAGAAGATGCATTCTTTATCAGTTTAGTATGTCCACAACCTTTCAACTATGACAATATCAATTTGAACTTTACAAGAAAGTCCTCAATAGAAGAAAAATCATTTGGATAGAGTGACATTAAATTTGTCTCTAATTGCTAAACACAAAACTCAACAATGGTACCATACAATTCACCAAGTTTGTCCCATACATGTTGTGCACTTCACAATGTGAACTGACAAATTATCAGATACATGCAATCTCATGAGCCCCATGGCTTTGTTGGTAAACTATTGTTAGTGTTCACATGTTTGTTAGAATTATAGGATACATAGAAAAATATTTGTTAGTTTGTTTAGGAGCTTGTATATTTACGTGTGTTTGTTATAGTTTGGTTATTTGTTATCCTATGATGTAAGGGATTTGTTACGGGAGTTCTCCTATAATATAGGAGATCCAATTCCTATATATTGGCATATGTAATCTATTATTGGGGAGTGAGAAAAATATTATTTTTCTGTTTGAAGTATTCTATCTGCCTTTGCCCAAATTACCAATATGGTATCAGAGCTAGACTGGGTGTAATTTCCTCACAGGAATACCCAGGAAGATGATAGTAGATGAGATGTAATTCTCGTAGGATAGCACAAGATTATTGAATTTTTTCTTTTTGTGTTTTATTTAGTTGTTGAGAGTGCGTTTTGGTCCGCGGTCTACATGCCGTGAGGCGGTTCCTGTGTGTTTGTTTTAAGATCTAGCTCATATCTTCCATCTTGGTCCGCAACAATTATTGGTCAGCACTCTCCTATTACAGTGCAACCTGTATATGCCCTTGGGTGGCGCTATCATCTCAGATCCCGTGTGGCTTCCAAGGATAGTATCAGTGATATTGATTTGAAGGAAGCTCTGCTAGCTAGGGAGAAGGATAAAAAGAGGCAAAGGCTGAGCCGATCTATGTGCACGAACACAACATCATTGCTTGCCATTATGGGATCCAACATTTTTCTTATCGAGAGCTTGGATTATGAGATTATTGAAAATGATCTCTTCAAGCATGATTGGCATAGGCGGACACGAACCCAAATATTTCAGTATATAGATCTGAAATGGACTTTGGCATTTTTGATAGGCCTTTCAACTGGACTGGTTGTTTTCATTACTAACCTTGCAATTGAGAACATTGCTGGGGAGAAATTGGTAATAACCAACAATACCGTAGCATTTGGAGTATTGGCAGGTTCTAATCTTGTTCTAGTTGCATTTGCAGCAGTGGTTTGTGCTTATATTGCTCCAACAGTTGTTGGATCTGGTATACCTGAAGTTAAAGCCTATTTAAATGGGATTGATGCCCCAGGAATTCTTTCTCCAACCACACTAGTTGTGAAGATATTAGGTAGCATTGGTGTAGTGGCCGGTTCCTTATATGTGGGTAAGGAAGGGCATCTAGTACACACTGGAGCATGCATAGCATCACGTCTGGGGCAGGGTGGCTCCAACGGTACCATTTAACATGGAGATGGCTGCGGTATTTCAAAAATGACATAGATAGGCGCGATCTAATCACGTGTGGATCCGCTATACGAGTTGCTGCTGCATTTCGTGCCCCTGTGGATGGCATTTTATTAGCCCTTGAAGAAGTATCATCATGCAGGACAAAGACATTCGTTACATAGACAGCCAGTGGCTACGACCTCACCGAGAAAAGGAGCACAATCATAGTCCATCTTGAGCACATAGGTGTCAAGTTAAGTTTTAATAGTTTTATAGTGTTAGGTTGCTATTATAATTTATTTAGTTATTTTTGGTTTAGTGTCTCAAAATGACTTATTAGCTCTTATAAATATATTTTATATCATAGTTTAAAAGTCTCATAAAAATATTGTATGTAGTCAAAGTTTGTCAAAGTTAAAAAAGTGTCAAAAAAAAATAAAAAAAAATAAAAAAAAAAGAAAAAGTACCTCAATTGTAATTGGATGCATTATCGCTTGTACGCAACATTCATTTTGAGGGGGGGGTATTGTAAACTTGAGCTTCAAAGCCAAATTTGCTAGGTAACAAATCAATTGGAGGCAAGAGGCAAAGGAGGAAGGAGGACAATTAGCGTCCTTTTGTCAGTCACCAATGACGGGGTCGCTTATCAGCTCTGGTGGCATTTCATTTTCTATGTGTGGGTTATTTTCTTGTGTAACCCCCTAGTGTAAAATATTGTAATGAACAAAAGCACTAGTGTAATGCAGTTCATGGATCTTGAAAGGGTTTGTGGGAGGATCCAGAAAACCACACGAGGTGGACAGTCGGTGGGTTCCTGTTCATGTCTAGGTTTGTGGTAAGCCTGTGTGAAAACCATGAAAGGTTGATGGGAAGTGCCTTTTGTTTTGAATCAAGATCATGAGCCACAAGAGTTGGACTTATTGCAGATGTAGGGTGTGAGTTCTTACCATGTTCACACTAAGGGGGGGAATGTTGGGAAACTATTGTTAGTGTTCACATGTTTGTTAGAATTATAGGATACATAGAAAAATATTGTTAGTTTGTTTAGGAGCTTGTATATTTACGTGTGTTTGTTATAGTTTGGTTATTTGTTATCCTAGGATGTAAGGGATTTGTTACGAGAGTTCTCCTATAATATAGGAGATCCAATTCCTATATATTGGCATATGTAATCTATTATTGGGGAGTGAGAAAAATATTATTATTCTGTGTGAAGTATTCTATCTGCCTCTGCCCAAATTACCAATAGGCTTCATCTAACTTGTTTCTTTAAGCAAATTTTTTGATGTCCTTAGTGAATTTGGGTGGTTTTGTCATTCAATATTTGTCAAAGTTCCTTAGCTTGTAGTAATTGTCTCATTTTTAGTTTCCATGCGTGATAGTTGTGTGCAGTGAGGAACTCAATAGTCTTAGTTTTTGCCATGATTTAGCAACGAACATGAAGAAAGCAAAAAGATAATGGGCACTTAAATCGTGCTTTACACCCCCCAAAATGTTTTAAAAGTGTTTAACAATGGGCACTTAAGTGCAATTTTTACTATGGACAAGCCTGAATTGATTATTTATAAAATATTAAATTTTAAAGAAATGCTTGTCAAACAAAAATTAGAGATTACAAACAGATTCTTTGCAATTTTATGATCAATTTCAAATTTTTGTGCCAAAATTCAACAATGTGAGCAAAAGTTATGTCCATCACAAAAAGGAGAACAATAGTACCATCAATTTGAAAACGGGCACTTGGAGTGGAATTTGAAAAAATTGCTTGCATTGTTGCAAAGTGTTCAGAAAGTGCTTTCCAGTGCCTATAAAATGTAAAAAAAATGACACTACGGGAGGAAGTTAGCGCTCCCAAAAAGAAATATTCCCTTAGGCACAAACAAAAGACACCTTGGCACTATTGGGTTGGTTGGTGAGCGGTGCTGTTGGCTGCGTGACAGATTGGCAACATAAATGAGCAGTGTCATTGGCTGAGTGATAGAAATGAGTGCCATGGTTGATTGAGCAACTGATTTGAGTGGGACCATAGTGATGCGGCACATGAGCAAAAATTGCCCATTGAGTGGGAGATAGAAGTGGCGTGTCTTGGTTGAGCAGCTGCAGTTGCCAGTGGGTGGGCAAAGTGCTCTGCACAGAAATAAGTGCTTGCTGGTTGGAAACAACTGAGGGTTGAGAGCCCCTTGTGACCATGTGCTAAGCTTGTTGCACGTGGCCCATGGTTGCTAATATGACCAGGCCCTAAACCTCTGCTGAAAACACTGCCCACTTTGTGTTGGTGTTAATCTGATGTAGATCATATGCTGTTTTCCATCAAAGAGAAGGGTATAATGTTGATGCAAACCTTGCATAGAAAAAGCACAGTTGGTGACCAAACAAAATATTAAAAAATTTAAACCATACCTTCTGTTTATAGAGACTGACGTATGATGATGTAAGTAACCTTCCGTGATTGAACAGTGATTTCACAAATCATATGACCATATGGAATCTATACAGCAGAAAAATGATGATCCCAAAAGAACTTTTTTCAGTGATTGTCACCGAACACTATCAATTTTATTGTTGATCCATGGAGATTTGAGTGTTTTGGACTAAGGTTAGATCTGATCTAAGATGCATTTTATGAACCTTCTTGGCATAATCTCCCCAAAAAAGAGAAGGGGCTTGCAGATTCAAAGCTTTGATACCATGTTGAAGTCGCCAAAATGATTCATAGGAGTAGGAATGCTCTGCAACACCAAAAAAACCATCCACACAAGAGAGAAGTAATGATAATGTTATATGTCAATAATGGTACAATGCATACAAGATAAATAATATACAAAAGAACCCTTGTTCATATAGGCAAGGGTGAGACATAGGACAGCAAAAGATTATGACACTTGTCATAATCATATGAATTTGACTTGAGATACAAAAAGTAAATGCCCTAAGTAAACTTAACTAAATGTGAGTAGGGTCTGAAAGAGAACCGATTAGGTACTAAATTACATTCACACCAACACTTCCAATATTCTAATTTTGTTCAACTTATCATGGCTTATATGTTTTAATATCTTTTTGTTTAGTTCTAAATTTATTTAGGGAGAGGATCCAGTAGTTGTGCACCCTAACTTCGCGCTTCTAATTATCCTACATGGAAATTTCAAATCACTCCCAATTTTTTACAGCAGCTTACTTGGCAAGTCCCCTGCTTATAACTTTCGTTTCAGGGCCACATCATCAAATATGATGCCACATCAGCATGCTTTTTGTCAAGGTGTCTAAAAAGGCCCAAAAAAAAAGTGCTACCAATACTTGTGCATTCACATCATGGATAGTTGAACGCTGATGTGGCATCACATGATTGGTTACTTTTTAGATCAAAAGAATACATTTTGTTTAATTATGGGTAGTCAAGTCACAACTATTGGCATTATATAAACAACTACTATCACAACTATTGGGCATTATAGTAACAACTACTATCACAACTATTGGAACATGCTCAACTATTGGTTCATGGCTTATATGTTTTAATATCTTTTTGTTTAGTTGTAAATTTATTTAGTATTTTTTATGTATTTTAACATTCTTGTGTGTTCATTTCTTATTTTGAAATAAATTTTTTTTATTCTTGTATCTTGGTCATGATTTTTTTCCAATATTAACTTTTGAACTTGTTTTGAATCTCATCCTCACTGAATGTGAATACAATTCTTGTGAATTAGTTATTGATCATAATTAAATAATGCCCGTATAAATACAATACTTGGACAGAAACACAACATATGAATTAGGTATTTATTTATAATTTTGAAGGTGATAATCCTTATTGTTTACACTGTTTTTTCATTATATATTTTAATTTTTAATCAAATGTTATTGAACAATATTTCTTCCGAAAGAGTGCCATGACCCATAACTATTTTCTCTCTTAACTTGGAAGTGGTACTGGGGATATATACATTCTTGGTTTATATCTTAGATTGCGATGCTTTTTTATTGATTATTTTCCATTTGATTCAGGACATGTTTGAGGAAAAGAGGAGCATTTTAGAACCTGCCGGGGCTCTGGCATTAGCTGGGGCAAATGCATATTGCAAATATTATGGTTTGAAGGATAAGACTGTGATAACTATAAGCAGTGGAGCAAATATGAACTTTGAACGTCTAAGGCTTGTTACTCAACTTGCTGACGTGGGTGCCAAGAGGGAGGCTGTTCTTGCAACATTTCTTAAAGAGGAGCGTGGTTCTTTTAAGAAATTTTGTGAGCTGGTATGTGCTAATATTCTTGGGATGAATATGTGAAGCCAATTGGAGCTCAAACATTTTTATCTGACTAATATTTTTTCTGAATTGGTAGGTGGGGCCAATGAATATAACAGAATTCAAATATCGATATGCTGAGAAAGACAAAGCACTTGTTTTGTATAGGCATGGCATTATTCTTATCCCTTCTATCCATATCTTTTTCTTCACCATATCTATATATTGGTTGGGTTATTGTTCCTCCTCTCTCTATGTTTTGGCGTTCTCACTGTCAATATTTTGCATTCATCGGAACAAGTTCAGACATTTTCAATAAAATTTATGATTGCGATAGCTCTCTTTTATTTTTTGGCAATGACATAATATCTAAGATTGAAGACATTGACATTCTTGACAAACTCCAATGTATGTGCTGGTAGATAATAGATGTGTACATTTCGAGGGGGTTTTAGTAGCATTCTAATATTGGATTTGGTTGATTTGCTCAGTGTCGGTGTTCACAAGGCTGAGGAGCTGTCAGAATTAAAGAAACGCATGGAATCATCTGGTCTGAGGACATTAGATCTAACAGACAATGACTTGGCCAAAGATCATTTGCGACATCTTGTAATCATCTACATCTTGCATACCTTTTTAACTGCAGTTTATTTTTTAACACATTATTGTTCTTTTTCACTGTTTTTCACTGAAGTAACACCAACAATTATATGATACGGAAACCTCTTAGTGCTGTACTCTATAAATGATATGCCCCAAAGTCAATGTCTTGCTTTAGGTTCTAGTTTCCACCATTACGAGGCTAAAACTATTTCGAAGAGTACGAAATTATTTAATGAACATATTACTTCTTGGACAAAGTTACCTTGTGGCAATATCCAATGCTGTATGCTACCTTGATTCATTATCTCTGGATTTATTTGCAGATGGGTGGTCGTTCAAATGTCAAAAATGAACTACTTTACAGATTTGTGTTTCCTGAGAGGCCAGGTGCATTGATGAAGTTTCTAGATGCATTTAGTCCTCGGTGGAATATAAGTTTATTTCACTACCGTGCACAGGTAAATACTAGCCTCTATATGGGTTTATTCGCTTTCCTCTGTTCTACTTTGGGCTCAAATTGCTGTTCTTTATCCTTTGTCTGTAAAAGTGTTTTATTTGATGTGCAGGGTGAAGCAGGTGCAAATGTATTGGTTGGTATACAAGTTCCACAAGAGGATGAAGAAGAATTTACAGAACGCGCAAAAAATCTTGGATATGAATACAACAACGAAAACCTGAATGAGGCCTTCCGCCTTCTAATGCATTAACGGTCACCACAACTACAATATTACGGAAGATTTAAAACATTCATGTGCATTGATTTGTTATATGATTCTGTTGGCCAGGTCTTGTTATTGTTGATTTGTTTAATGATCCTTAAGGGATCATTATAAGATTTTCTTCGTCAACAATAAATCCTGGTTTTGAATTGAGTCTTAATTCCCAATACAATGTACTATTGAAGTGTTTCGTTGATCTATTGTACAAAAATACTACATACAGAGCATTATGTTATCGAAATATTCTATTTGCATTAAGCAATTTTTGAATTAATTCAAATTTTCAGTGAGTTCTATATAACTTCACTTCATTTGTGATGTTTTAAATCAACTGGTGGACACATTCAGGTACAACTTCAAGTGGGCATGTGGGTTGGTATACATCAGAATGTTAAGGTTCATTACCGGTCCCGATTTTGTAGAAGTGCTTTTGCTAATGGCATGTTTTATATGTATTAATTTTAGACAGCGGGAGAAAGCATCAAGAGGAGATGTTTGAATTAAATGGATAATTTTCAGGACCATTGACAGGAGTTTAGATAATTCGGTTTTGACTTGAAATCATTTGTAGTTATGTCGTCAACTTATCTTCTCCTATTGTTGTAACGTATCTTTCGAGAATATTGAACGCTAAATATATAATTTATATTTTTATGGAGGAAATATAAAATTGTTCTGCCTCATATGAATACCCACCATTCAACTTGAGAAATTATCGATTAAATTTTCTTTGTAGAAGCATATTTTAACTCTTGTTCATTTGATTCTAGTAGAATGAGACTAGGGCATTCTTTTAAGGATGCTGGAGCAAATGTAGTTCAATGGACAATAAGGATTCTATAGTTATTCCCTCTCGTGGTTTGTTATCCAAATTTGGGTCCCACAACAATGGTTCAGATCAGTGAAAGGTGCTCATGTTAGGGTGTATCTTGCTTTGACACAGAAGGTAGATCATGCTTCAATTTGTGACCCTTTCAAAATAGGATCCTCCCAAATGAAGGTCCAGCCCCACAATTGTGTGAATAAGTCCCTTTTCTTGGAATTCAGAGATGTTAGAGATGTAAGAATATTAACACGAATAATAATGCTAAAGCAAAGCATAATAATGTAGAAATTTAGCATGATAGAGTAAATTGTATTCTAATCAAGGAATAAAAGGAAATACCAAAATACATAATAGGCGTTGTTTATATAGAGCAAGGTAATGCATAAAAAAGTGGCAATCGATTAAGGCTCAACCCCCATAATAGATGGAGCTAATTAAAGCTAGTCAATCCTAATAGGTCAAGCTAACTAGTGATAGGAGTGTAACTCAACTAGGACTAGATAAGTGGTAATCAGGTGCACATAATTGATTGACTCCTTACCTAGATAAGTGACAATCAAGTGTATAAGACATGGGCATGTAATTGATTGACACTACTTAGTGAGCTTAGTCTAACTAGGTGTATATAAAACAAAATAGTAAAAAACTAAATGCAAAAAAAAATAATGCTCCAACACCCTTCCATAAACAAAACTTAGGTAGGGTAGATAAAGAAGGGTCTTGACAGATACATTAGGTACACTTGTACAAAAGTAGACGAGAAAGCTTGTAGGAAAAACTCCCCCCTCAAATAAGGAGGTCTAGGTGAACCCCCTTGAAAAATGATGTCTTGTATGAGAGTTCACAAGTGATGATACTTGCTCTTAGTGAAGGGTTTAGTGAAGGTATTTGCAATCTGTCCTACTATAGGACAATATTGCAAATTGATGACTTGTTCTTGAATAAACTATTAGAGAAAGTGCATGTGGATCTTTATGTGTTTGGTCTGTTGATGAAGGATCTAGTTTTTCGAGTTTTGAATGGCACTTTGGTTGTCACAAAATTTAATTGATGGCTTATGAAAAGGAATGTAAAGCTTAATGAAGATATTCTTAAGCCAAATAATTCTACTAGTGGCATTAAGAACCTCTCAATACTCAACCTCAATCAAAGAAAAAACAATAGCATGTTATTTCTTACTCTACCAACAAATGGGCTAGTGTAAGAGTTGTTGATCAACCCCACAGTAGTTCAAGGATCACTTGCAAACAAACAACCTTCGACATAAAAGAGAAGCAATGAAAATGTTGTAAAGCCAAATAATTCATTAGATGACAGTGCTATAAAGACAAGGATGAAAACCTAGATGAAATATTAGGACATACTAAGATCATGACAAATGTTTATAACCTATGATATGAGACACAAAAAGTAAATGACTTAACTAGGCTTAAATAACTAGGTGTGAATATGTCCTAAAATGAAACTAGTTAGGTAATATACCATGTTCACACTAACACTCCCCTTAAGTGGAACTTAGGGAGTATGATAAAATGCAAAGATGCAAGGATGAGTCCTAACTAGAAGGCCATATTAGGTACCCATGTACAAACAAATCTCCCACAAATGGAGTAAAGGAGAAAAACTTGGTAGTAAGAAATCCCTTTCAAAAAGAGAAATTGCAAAGAAATATGTACAATTGATGGAGGCAAGGGTTCAATATGATCCCCAAGGACTACTTCTATCACCAATGAACAATATATATTCACCCATAGGAGAGAAAAAAAGATACTATGTATCCCTCTCACAAAGAAGTAGCTCATGTGTCAATGGTGAATGCTCGAAGATGAATGTTGAAAATGATCCAAAATTGGCAAGCAACATTTCTCCCCTTAGGAAGAAACAAATCCAATGGTGCATGTAGAAGGAATTCTCACTCCAAGAAAATATATGAGGGAAGAAGTCTCATGATACATGCCTATGAAAATAAGTCCACATGTCATAATCAAAGAATATCACAATACAATGAGGTAAAACCAACCTAATAAATTGTGAAAACTCATGAAGAACAATCTCCAAAGACAAGGATAATTTCATAACAGATATGTTGTAATTGTCATCAAAGAGGAAAAGGATATCCTCAAGTGTGTGTCAAATCTACAATATGGGACTCACAAAATGTTTGCAATAATTGTAAAAAAGTCATCCCATAAACTTGAATCTAAAAGACTAGGAAAATCCTACTGAATTGAAGTACTGAAAGCCATAGAAACACTAAACTCTAAAGAAGCAAGAGGGGGATAAGATGGAAGCTTAGCACAAGTAGCAAGAATTGAAGTGGATGAAAGGACACAAAGGTTCAAGTGACCATACTTCTCATTAGGAATATAATTCACACTAGATGCAAGAGTGTGAATGTTAGTCAAATGAACTACAAGATCATTGAGGAAAAATGTGTCAAAATGAGATGCATGATCAACCATCCCAACACCAAAAATATCAACATTCTTCAAGTCTCTAATAATCACTAAATTTAGTGTGAACTCAATAGCCTTCTTTGTTTCACTGTGTAATTTGATAGATAAAAAGGAGATTGGTTGATAGGGAGCACATAATACATTATTGAATGTGCATTCTCTAATATCAATAGATAATTTCCCACAAATGCTCATATATGTGTTCCCCATCAGTATGTGTAGTAAAGTACATGGTTCAAATAAAAATAACATACCATGTGATGAAGCCAAATGATGCGAAGTTCCAAAATCAATAAACCATCTCCCTGACACAAGACTTGTAGATGTAAAAGTGCCCTTCCTTCCATTTTTTCTGTCATTAGCCACTCCAACTATCCTTGATTGTGTAGATGATGATGATGTTGAAGAAGAAGATGAACCGAATAACATTGTTGAAGGAAATTTGGTATTGTTCTCTTAAACAAGGTACTTCAAATCATCATCTATTTTGCATAATATTGATGCCCATTATGTCCCTTATTTTGTAGTATGCACATTTTGGGTTCTCCTTCCTAGGTGGTACCCCTTAGAAGAGGAAGATGACTCAGGGATAGCCTATGATGGTTCCTTGGCTTGCTCATTGTTCTTCAAAATCCCCATTTTCTTCTTTCCCTTGCTACTTGAAGCCTTTTTCTATTTTGTGCTTTCATTAAAAATAAAACCCTATGGTATTGGAGACTTTAGAGTACCCATATGTATTAGCTTTGCTTGCTCTAAGATGAGTGAAGTAGAAAAGTCATTAAGTGAAAGCATATGAAATGTAGTACCATGAACATCCTTAGTAGCATAAAATTTAGAAACAAAAATTGAATAATCAAGACCAAGTTTGGAAAGGATGTAGAGAATCAACTTGGTTTCCTATTTCTCAACATTGCAACATTTTCACTATAATCTTATTGATTTGAGCTTGGTAAATAAATCTTAGATGTTGTCAAAGTTAGTAGGAAGCAAACTATGAGCCCATCCTCCAATTGAAAACCTCATAAAGTATATTGCTTCCCAAATAAACTCTAATGTATAGTCCAAATTTGATTTGGTGTTATGCAAGATCAATGTAAAAGGAGATCAAGAGAAATAGAAATGCATAATGTTTCATAGGCTTTATGGAACCTATTGTGCCACTTTCTCTTTTCTAGAGCAACTGTTAGTTCAAGTTGTGTACCTATTGTAACTTGGTATAACAAAAAATTCTTTAGTTGTATCTCTATTTTTTTCATCGATAATAATTGTATAGAGTGAGTAGAAAAAATGGATTTGATCCATGATGTATACAAAAGTATAGAAAATTAAAAGATAAACAATAATAGACCTTTTATAATACAATCAACCAACCCCTTTGTACAAGAAAAAAATCCACTTTTTGTAAATTTTTAAAAAGATAGGCCAAAGTACAAAATATGAATTCAAACTGAAATAACAAGTATCTATAAAAAAATATCAAGTGGATGGCTATCTAGTGCTCGAAAGTATCTTTCCAATGCCTATTGTTTTGCAAAAAATTGACGTCATATGGTCAAGTTAGAGCATTTTCTGTAAAACTGCTCATTTAGTGCTTGTAAAAGTGTAACATATTGTTTAGGTGCTTGTCACCCAGGTGACCAAGTGCTAAGGGTTTGGGGGCTGGTGAGTATATCAATAACAACTGTAGGTGGTACAACTCCCTACATGATTCATAGGTTTAATCCCCTTTAGGGTTGAGTGTGATTGAAGGTTGGTAACTTGAACCACTCCTTGTTCCTTGCACCACTGGCTAATGTAAGGTGCTAACATCAACCTTGCACAATAGTGCCAAAAATATTTTTTAATTTTATTTAAAAAAAAAATTATACTAGATGATGAATAGGGCCTACATAGAGATAACTTAGACAAAATATTCCCTTATATTTTAATTTTACGCACCAATGGTGACTAATACTATACGATGATTGTACAATTATACATAATTGTATGGATTCATGCGATTGTACAACTTTTTTATAAAAATAAATTAAAAATAAATTCTAATTTTTTTGGCTCTAAATTGTATTATTCCTTATATGGATTTATACATTTATGGACCTTCTAACCAGAATTGTGAGGTCTATTTTACACCGGAATGCATCGCATGAAAGCTCTTGGCTAAAAATCTCCAAAAAGAGGGAAGATAATTGTAGATTTGGGTCTTTGATGCAATGCAAGAGTTTTTTAATCAACCCCGTAGTTGCTTAAAGATTTCCTACAACAAAAATAACCTTCTACATAAGAGATAAGTAATGGAAATACTATGAAGCTAGAGAATTCATTAGATGTAAAATAAAATTGGGATAATATACAATGAAGAAGCCCTATAACATACTAAGATTATGACAAGTTTCTTAAATCCTATGATATGAGACACATAAAGTAAATGACCTAAGTAAGCTTAAGTAACTAGTTGTGCATAGGTCCTAAAGTGAAACTAGTTAAGTAATATACCATGTTCACACCAACAACTAGAACCAAAATGAAAGTTGTAGCTTGATGTATAATTACAATTATCAATATCATTAGCCCAATCAAAATTCATGTATCCAATCAAGTTTGAACATGTACCTATTGTATATTGAATCCCATATCTATGAGTGCCTTAATGTAGCATGATATATGTTTGGACACTTTTTAATGAAGCTTATGAGGCTCTTGCATGAAGTGTAAAACCATGTCAATGGCATAGGAAATATTAGGGTGAGTGTAAATAAGATAGATGAGGCTTCCAACAAGTTGACAATACAAGGTAGCATCAACCAATTCAGTGAAACTCTTAGCCTCGATCTTAACTCAAGATAGAAAGGAGTTGGGACATGTTGACAATAATCCACATGGAATTGATCTATAATATCAAGAGTGTTCTTGGGCTAATCAAGTGTGATCCTAAAAGAGGACAAGGTGATCTCATACCCAAGAAAGTAGTTCAATAAATCCAAGTTGGTCATGAAAAATTTGTTATACAAAGAAATATTTTTTGGAGTAACCAAGATCTAAATGTAAAATCTAATAAATTCCACAAATGAATTATGAGCATAATAATCCAAATATTTATCAAAAAAAATGAATAAAAAATATACAATGAGATCCTTGCTAATAAAGGAAAGGATGAGATGAGAAGATGATTGAGGACTCTTACCACTTTACATGTGTGTAGGACAAGTGTACTTGATGTGTCATGTGCACAAGAGATGTGTCTCTAATGTGTGCACATTTATCACATCCTTATGATGTGATAGAAATCAAGAAGTCCCTAAGTGTGTAATTAATAAATGTGAGGACTCTCCTAGATAGGCTAAAAGCTAACTAGTTGCATATTGTCTTTATTTATACTAACACCCCCTTAAATGCAACTTGGGATCTAATAGATGAATATACTAATACAATGATGATGGATCTTGGCTACTAGGCTACGCTAGGTGCTTGTACAAATTTCTCATAAATAGAATAATGGAGAAAATATAGTGAAAAATAAAACTCCTCTCCAAAAGAGAAAATATTCATGAAAAAAAGTACAAGTAAAGGAGAAAGGAGGACTTATCATGAGCCCCCCAAAGACTATTTCTAGCACAAAAGTATAACAAATGTTCCATACCATAGGAGAGAAAAGAGAGAAGGTTTGTGCAAGCCCCCCAAAATGTGAGAAGAAAAGAACCCCATATGAGAAAATTCTCCCTTCCAAAATTGAGATAAGAAGAGAAACCATGCAACCTCCTCTCAAATTAAATCTTGTAGTGTTGGTAGATGCTTGACACTAGATGCTAAAGATGATCCATGACCGTTGAACAATTTTTTTCCCATTGGGAAGAAACATAACCATAGATGTGTGCAAGATATCTTCCCATTCTAGATAAGAAGACCTAATGTATTTTAATTCTACACATGATCCAAAGACAATGATGAAGCCCAAGATGATGTCTTCAAATATTTCTCAAAGATATCTAAAACATTATCAAACTATGACAAAAGAAGAAGAGGATGAATGACAATCACATCCAAGGAAGAGGATGGTGATGAACTCTGTTGTGGTCATCACTAAATATAGGATGAATTTCCTTAGTTGCATCTCCCAAATCTATAATGGGACTCTACAAACAAGGGTGATATGTATGGTAGAAATGTGTCCCGATTAGATGAATTTGGAAAATTGGTATCAATATCTCACTACAAAGAATGATATCAATATGACAATAGGTGAGGATGAGAGAGATGATATCTCAATTTAAATAATCAAACTAAATTGGGCATTCTCAAATGATTTTGTTGTCTCATAGGATATCTGAGTGAGACCATATGATGATTCTATAGATGCTAGATTTGGAAAATCAACATTATGATCTAAAAGGAGTTGTTTCATTTTAGCAATTTGCTTTAGTAAACATTCATCTTCAATATAATTTTTGTCTCATAGTAATCAAAATTTACCTTCAATGGTTTTGGAGGATTTCATAGAATACTCAAATGAAAAGGAGAGAGAGTGAGAAACATGATTATCTCACCCAAGAAACCATTAAAAGCAAATGCAAAATTACAAGATTACCGACTTGATTTAATTAATAAATCTTCCATGCAATTTTCAATGATGTGGCACTTTATATGTAGTGCATTTGTAATTTTCACTAGGTAAATTTGATGACATAAGATTGAAAATAATCAATATAAAGGCATATGCTGAAAATCCAATTCTAAAATATTGTGAAGAAAAATTAATAGCACTACTACATAGTTCTTAAAAAAATTAGGTAGTTTAAAAAAAGGGAAACCAAAAAGAAGTTTGTATATGCCTAAACGAGCCCTTTGAATTTTAAAATATCAAAACCGAGTATGGTTACTATTGATAATATGTTATTTAAAAAAATATGTACATTAAATTTGTGAATGGATCACACCACAATGTAGAACCTAAAAATACCCTAAAACAATTGCTCAAAAAAATATTTTCATATGGTTAGAATGAGGCTCCTAAAGTTTAGTCAAAAATTGAAGCAAGATAATGGTGAGGGGTCAAGGATTTGGGGATGATGGATGAAATTAACATGATTTGATCATGATTTCAACTAACATATATGGCCAAAATTTTTCTTGTTAGCATAAAAAGTTGGTAGTTATAATATCAAACTTTACGTTTACAACCAACTAAAATACTAACATTAAATGTTGCTATAAACTAGTAGGGTCACTCTTTTGGTTTGGAGGTTCTATGAATGCTAGTGGTACTACTCATGGAGGAGGCCAATTGGTGGAGCTAAGCTCAAGGGGCAATAATGGAGGTTGCAAGCTGAGCCAATCCAAGGTTGAGCCTTGGAAAATTTATAGTGGGAGGAATCACCTATGATGGGGTGGGGTTGGAAATGAAACCAAGGTATAGATATTTAGATCCACCCTGTAAACTCACCAATGATGGAGGCACAAATATGAAATTAGATTTAGGAGCTTGTGACTACAAGAAAAACCTTATTCCTGCAAAACACCAAACCCATGAATAGTGTCATGAACCTTGCACAAGGTGAAACACTAAAAACAATCAAACAATTTTATAGAGGGTTTTTGAGCCGAGGGCCTCCTTTGCAAATTTTTAACGAAAAATTTGTATAGATACATATTTCGTATAGATAGGCCCTTAAAAACTTGTAAATTTTCTTGTGTAAAAATTTGACAAAATGATAGGCAATCTTAGCTAATTTGGGCCTTTTGGACTCAATTCCAATGTCCATGTGGCTCCATGAGACACCTTTTATGGGGCTATGTGTAGGATTCACTACAGAGCAAGAAGGGACTTACAATTCATGGCTTGATAACATGTTTAAGTAGCCAAGATTTGAATGTAAAATCCAATATCTTTCACAAATTAATTATGAGCACAATAATCCAAATATCTATCATAAAAATTATATAAAAAATATACAATGAGGTCCTTGAATATAAAGGAAATAATGAGATGAGAAGATGGTTAAGGAATTTAACCACCTTGCATGTGCATAGGACAAGTGTACCTAATGTGTCATGTGCACATGAGATAGGTGTCTCTAAGGTGTTTACATTTGTCACATCCTTATGTGGTGAGAAAAAAAGAAGAAAAAGTGCCTAAGTGTGGACTTAACAAGTGTGAATAGGACTCTCCTAGATAGGTTAAAAGCTAACTAGTTGTATAATGTCTTTATTTACAATTAATAGTCTTACTCTAGAAATGATGCACGAGGTGCTCCCTATGACAACCAAATCATCAACATAATGAACTTAAAAAACAAGAGAGTCCTCTTATCATAAAATATAAACATTTAGATTTGAGTGGCATTAGAAGAATACAATTGAGATAAAAAAGGATTCCATCTTGGCATACCAAGCACTGGGGTCCTTCTTGAGGCCATATAGATACTTCCTCAACCTATCAAACCAATGATGAATCTTGAAGAAATCCATATAGTTTCTTCATGAAAATATTCTCATGAAGATCCCTATGAAGAAATGCACTCTTCATATCCATTTTATGTACAACTTGACAATGAGATACAACAATAGCAAGAGTTTGGTGAATGGAGTTTATTTTATCAATGGGGGTAAAGGTTCCTATGTAATCACTACTAGGAACTTCAGTTAAAATTTTAGCCACAAGCTATTCCTTGTACTTCTTTGTAGTATCATTCACTACTAATTTGGTTCAATAGATCCACTTACACTGAACTTCTTTTCTTCCCTTAAGAAGTGGAACAAGTTCCCATTTGTTACTATAGAGAAAAGAGTTATATTTTTCTTCCATTGTGTTGGCATTTCAATTGGCACCTTTGGTGTGTTTATTAGAAATAGACAACTATGCACAATTAGTCTTCTCTTCAAATTAGGAGGGGAAGCTCCCTCTTTTGCCGATTATGCGTAAAAAGAATACTAAACTAATTTCCCATATTTTTATCTCAACGAAGAGCACAAGATTATAAATCTCTTTGCATTGGAGATGAGGTTTTATTTGGTTTCATAACTTCAACTATAACTAGGCGTAAACTAATGACGCTTCTATCTTCTCGAGTAAATTTAGAGCAAGATAATTTAGAAGAAAACGGGGAATGTTTTGGTTAACACAAAGCTTAAACAAACTTATTTCTAGAACACACCCAAAGACTCATTGTACTTTCCAATGAAAGCTGAAATAAAGATTATAAAAGCAAAACATCAAACGATAAACTCGCTTTCAAAATTCCCTCAAAGACTCATTGTAGTTTTGAGGTGTAAACTGAAATAAAGATTATAAAAACAATATCACTGAAAGATCTTGAGACTTTGGATCAAAGGACTGTAGGCATAAGATTTATTTCCTCAAACTCCAACAATAATTACATGTTTGGGACAACAGATTGTATCAAGAGGACAAACATAAAACATACGATCAACCAAATTACACTGAACAAAGTGACCAAATATTGACTAGCAAAGCTTGAAGACACTAAGGCTTAACACTTTTTTTTATAGTAATAATGGTTAAAAAAATAACGAGCAAGGTTGCTCTTATTTATAAACAAACACAGGAGTAGGGAACCCTAAAATCTCCTTGTGTTAACAATTAGTCTTTTCAATTAGCAAGATTTATTCCTATGTCTAAACAAAGATAACTAACAGTTAACTGGAAAGACTACCTTAGTTAACTAATCTAAAACTAAAGAAAGAATCCAACTGCACAATAAATATCTCCAAGGATAGCATGCATGAAAAGAGGACAATCAATTAACTTGGAAAAGGCGTCAATTTAACTGCTGATCTAAAATTCTATCCTTAGAGAATGTCACATGCCTCAACTGGCAGTTCACTAGTCGCCAACTCAAGCAATCATATCCTCCAAGAAGTTGTTAACTGCCTCATCATCTGGAGCACTGATACTCTTCTGAACGATGTGGTGTCTCTGCAACATCTGCTCTCCATCCGCAATCTGATTTTGAAAATCCCTTCTCCTTTCAACCGCTTCATCAAACATTTTCGACATGGCTGCAACTTGACTCAACTTGCATTCAATAGGGTCACCGTTGAAACTACTACGGATGAGGTCCTGAAATTCAGTCTACACTTCACCGAGATCAATGTACTCACCATATTCACGTTGATACTGGCAAGGGACTTGTGACATGAACGTTCTTACGAATTTGAGAGCACTTGCCACCTTCTGTCTGTATTCAATCATTTCTATAGAGATTGCTTCGTATGTTTTTACTTTGAATATTTGTTGTTCTCTCCAAGTAAAAATATATTGCTTGTCCTCTTCCATAGTGACTAAATCATATGCCATCCTCAAGTGAGAAACAATGATCTCATCCCTAGGTTTCCTTTCCGCCATGCTTTGCTCTAACTCTTGAATTTATGTGCGAAGATCATGGGCGTTGTACCTCAGTTGGTATAACTATGCAAGTATGAATCAAAACCTAGTGATGAAATCTTCCACCTAGTCTCTCAGGTGTTTCCCGTAAATAAACAACTGACTCAGTTGATTTTATTCTACAGGTAATTACAACATCTGTGGGAGAAAGGTGATGACGTATGAAGTACTGTGAAGCAAGTTGGAGATGTACTACCACAGCTGTTGATTTTCAGCCTTGAGGGTTGCCTTGTCTTCACCATTTTTGACCACTCTTTCCTTCAAGTTAACTGCTGCAACCTCAAAGAGATTTACATCATCTTGTCATGTGCTTCTACCAAGGTTGGATTTGACCAATGTGAAATCATTGGCCTCAACCTTGTTGACATTATTGTCAATTGGTGGTGTAGCAATTTCAATGACCACCTCATTGTCAACGTTCTTCTCCACGCGAACTTGCTTCTTGAGTTTCTTGTCACATGTGTCTTGGTATACATTTTCAAACTTTGCAAAGTCCAACTGGTAAGAAGGCTTTCTCTTTTTCCTATCCAGGAGGTTCTCAAGCCAAGATGAAGAGTCTCGACTAACTTCACTGGGAGGATTAGTTCTAGTTTCATCAACTCCTGATGAATGAGTTGTTGTAGAGGTGTCACGAATTGGTGAATTAGGCTCCAAGTTAATGTGAATTGGAGACGATTGCGATGGTGACGGAAGATCAGGAGGCTCTGCTTCAACTTCTGGCATTGGCTCAACTGTATCCTCAGTTGTATCCATTTGGAAGCTTTTTCATGTACTTGGCTTCCTTTCAGTTGGTATCAGAGCCTGATCAACTCTGTTTCCTATTGTGGGTTAAAGGGTTTTTTTTATTGATCTTATTTTGAGTGGGAACCTATTGCAATTTTTTTTTTGTTGACCCTATTATAGGAAGGAGATGGTGATAAAATATGGTATATTTGAGATAGAAAAGTTTAATGAAGGAAAATTTGAGCTATGAAAGCTCAAGATGGAATACATGCTTGTAGATCACAACTTGTGGACAACTATTTCTAGAACTATGCCAATGGGCATGAAACAAGAAGATTGGGATCTGATGGATTGAAAGGCTAAGGGTTTGATAAGAATCTCTTTAGCTGATTCAATACTCCTAAACATTCATGAAGAGAAGGCTGCTACACTTCTTTGGAAGAAACTTGCTTAGATTTATCAAGCTAAATCCTTGGTAAATAAGTTGTTCCTATGAAATAATATGTATTCTCTGTGGATGGAAGAAGGAGGATCTACTGCAGATCATCTAAATCCATTCAACATGCTTGTTTCTTGTTGAACTCTATTGGTATGAAAATGGAGGAGAAAGATTGTTGTATGACTTTGTTGTGCTTATTTCCAGATTCTTGGGACCACCTTGTCATGACCATTGGAAGTACCACTACCACCTTTAAGATGGATGAAGTGGTTTCATCATTTCTATCTGAAGAGATGTAGAGAAAATCTTTTGAAATGGCTAAGGAGGCTTTGGTGGTTCAAAGAACGAAAGAAAAAGTCAAAAAGAAGAACACGAAGAAAGAGAAGTCAGAATCCAAATCTCGTGGGAGATTTAAGTCTCCTGGTAATACCAAGGTGAAATGTTGGAATTGAGGCAAATATGGTCACTTTCGCAAATATTGTGAGGAGAAAAAGAAGACGTTCTCTGATTTTGAATATGATGTATCCTCTTAGGATGATGCATATGCCTTTGTCATGACTTTGGAAACACATGCATCACAAGATGTGCTGATAGACTCTGGTGTTTCTTTCCACATGACTTCGAATCAAGATTGGTTTTCTACGTATAAAAGTTATGATGGTGGGAAGGTGTACTTGGGTGATGAATCTCACCTGAATCTTGTTGGTCATGGAAGAATCAAGATAAGATCCCTATACGGTAGAGTGAAGGGGATCGATGATGTCCTGCATATCCCTGGTTTGGCACAAAACCTTCTTTTTGTAAGTAAGTTGAATGATGTGGGTGTCTAGGTTGTCTTCTCAAATGGAGGATGCAAGATGACAAGAGGAGCTATGGTGCTTGCTAAGGGTGTTCAAATAGGCACTCTACTTCAGATGGATGCATGCATGATTTAGTGCAATAGTTCTTCTATGGAAAAGAAGAAAAGAACTTCTAAGTCACTATCCTCACTATTGGAACTAGCAACAAAGAAGAAAATTGCATCCACTTCTGATGGTCATTCTTTCTGGGTACCCAAGGGTGCTCATGCTTTGGAGATGAAGTTACTTGTTGAGAAGATAATGCTCTGGCACCAAATACATGGTCACATTGGTGAAAAGGGTTTGAGAACCTTGAAAAATAAATAACTTGTTGAGGGGCTTGATGATTGTAATCTTGAGTTCAATTTTTGTGAACATTGTGTCTATGGAAAGCAAAACCATGTTCAGTTTTATCACAATTCTCGCAAATCTTTTGGGGCTTTGGACTATGTACACTCTGATGTTTTTGGTCCTATAAATGTTCCTTCATTATCAAAATTTGCATATTTTTTTTCTTTCATAGATGATTACAGTAGAAGGATATTTATTTATTTTCTCAGAAGTAAATTTGAAGCATTTAGTCAGTTCAAGGAGTTTAAGGCCTTGGTAGAAAATCAGACTAGTAGGAAGATTAAGTGTTTGAGGACTCACAATGGTGGTGAGTTTTTTTTTGTAGATTTCAATAAGTTTTGTAAAGAACATGGGATTGAAAGGCATAAGAAAACTCCATAGACCCCTCAAAAAAATGGAGTTGTAGAGAGGATGAATAGGACATTGATGGAGAGGGCTAGGAGTATGCTAAGTAGAGCTAGCCTTGAACAAAAGTTCTGGGATGAAGTTATTTCCACATTTTGCTATCTGGTTAATAGATCTCCTACATTGAGACATCTTCGGTTAATATGTTTGCTCTTGTTGAGAAGACACCTATGGAGGTGTGGTCAGGAAAGAATCCCTCATTGAGACATCTTCGTGTGTTTGGTTTTGAGGCATATGCTCATGTACCAAGGGAGAAAAGGTCAAAGTTGAAAAAAAGGTTGTCAAGTGTATCTTCATTGGATATGGTATTGATGTGAAAGAGTGCAAGCTTTGGGATCAAGTGGCTGAAAAATGTTCTCTACAGTCAAAGTGTTATCTTCAAAGAGATGAAACCTTCTTCCACTGTTTTGCAGCCTATAGATGAACAAAATAAAGCAGATGTGGTTCAACTTCCTCTTGACC
>VDFB02173625.1:0-38672 GCA_007258455.2 Sequoia sempervirens
TTGAATGTTTGGGTTTTCTGACGTTTTTCTAGGGTTTAAGCATAAAATGCAAGATGGCGATTTTTGCATGGAATTGGAAATAAATTCAAATTAAAATAATTCTATTCTGATAACAATGAAATCAATAGCCAGAATGGGCGCCAATCTAATATAAATCTTCTGAAACAGTTACAATGTAATTCTGACAACATGCGAAGAAAAGGCAATGATTTAATGTAACCTGATTTTTCTGATACAGCAATAAATGAACAGCAAAAAGGTACGGCTGCAATGATTGATTGTTTTCTCCTCCCGTCTGTTGTTCTCAAATCCCTCCAGCAACCCTAGCGCTTCCAGATGGTGAAGAAAAGTGGTCTGAAGATAGGCGTTACTCACAGGAAAAGGAAACACGTCTTTCTCTGCTGGTACGGCCTGTCAGAACAGTACGGCCTGCAGCAGTAATTAATGCAGATGGTACGGCTTCCCTCTGAAACTCCAGAACCTCAGTAAAGATAGGCGCTTTGATGATTTGATGTCTTATGAATGATTCCTCAGCAAATCCTCTGAATAAATTTTATAAATCAAACTTCCAGAATAAGTACGGCTCTTGCTGAAGTGGTACGGCTGTCAGCAGCATTTAATGACTTGTACGGCCCCTTTGAAAACTCTCCAGATCTCCAAATATGGACGCCTAGATGAATAGAAGGTCTTCTGTATAAAATAGATGCTGAAGCTCTGTGGATAAATAAACCTCTGATGTTTGAATCAACTATGATGCTCTGTAATTCCTCCTGGATGAAGAAATTTCTCAACTGGCAATAAATCAGATGTTATTTCACATCCTCTGAACTGCTTCGATGGAGATGGCTCGTTCTCCAACGAATATCGAACTCAAACCCTAAGGTCTCCGTTCTCTGGCAAAGACTGGCACATTTTCAATTCACAAAATGTCATAATGGCACCATTCCCAATGAAAAACATATATTCTTCTCAAAAGTGCGATTTCCTTAATAATAGGGAATTTTAATATATTTAACTTTTAATTCTTTTAATCTTTCAATAGTTCTCCATCAAGTAATTATAATAAATTATAATTATTAACTGGCCCCTTTCTGATGATGGGCGCCCCCTTTATGAGAATCACTTAAGTTATAATTTAAAATTATAACTTTATATTATAATCATTAAATAATTAATATTTAATCAATGCAATTAAATATTAATATTTCTCCATATTTCTATCCGCTTCCTGCTCCTGGCCTGTCAATTTTAACTCAAGTGACTGATGCCGAATCCATAATCGCTAAAAATAATAGGGGTCCCATTATCGCCGCTGTGAACTGCTAAAATAGCAATTTCGCAAAGTCTCGATTGAGCCAAAAACGAAAGCCAATTGATCAAAACCCATTAATTCCGACATATACATACATATATATGTGTATATATATACACATATATACATGTATACAAACATATATATGTGTGTGTGTGTGTATACATACATACATATATATGTGTGTGTGTGTGTGTAAACACATGAAACCAAAAGAACCTTCCATTCAAACTATGTCCTAGTACTGAAAGATATTTTGCAATATTTGACACTATGCCCTAGTAGTGAAAGATATTCTTTAATTTGTCATCCACACATATCAAATAATTCATTATTTAGTGAAAGATATTCTTTAATTAGTGAAAAATATTGCATGCATAAACCATAGGACAAACATACAGAAATATATTCCCATTGCAAATAGCAAAAACCAAACCGAGATATGTGTTTTGCCCCTTCATTTTCCTACTTCTACCGCTTGATTTTCCTACTTTCAGATAACTACACATTTTGCAAAACTTGACACTTTATTCTTGTACTCAAATATCTTCTTTAATCTATCATCCACACACAAGAGGACAACAATTTTTTAAAATCTAGCACAAACAGCCCAAAAAAGCATTCAACCAAATCAATCAAACTCTCCATTAATTTCACACCATCGAAGGTTTAAGGCTCACCAATCAAGCAGTCAAAAAACATTAAAGGAAATTGACCAATTCAGAGCTAATAAGCATTCGACCAAATTAATCACCTCCCATATTTAATACCAAATTCAATTTTATAGACATCCATTAAATCATTCAAATGAAGTGCAATAAAAAATATAGTTTGAACTTAGAGGACAATTCTATAGTCATTGATTCAATTAAGATGTTGCATGCATAAACCATAGGACATAAAAATAGAAAAAACCAAATAAATCCTCTCTTTTTTCAAGCTAGAAAGATAATTGCCTAAGCAAGATAGGATATCCTTACCATGGTCAATGGGTAAACGAGCAAAGCCATTGCAAACAATAAAAACAAAAAATATTTTAATACCCATGGATAAACAGTAACCCCATTTTAATACCAAACCCTCATGGCTACAAACAATGAGAAAACCATAAGAAGCTTCCATTTATGATTACAGACAACAATAGATGGAAAAAATCCCATTGCAAACAAAAAATATATAAAATAATTGAATACCCATGGATAAATAATAACCCCATTTCAATACCTAGAGCATATATTATGTTTTGAACAAATATATATATACACATATTATGCATATGCATAAGTATGTGTATATGCATATGTATGTTTATATTACATTTTGTTTGTATATGGATAAACAATAACCCCATTTCAATACTGAAGCCACATGATTACAACCAAACAAAAAACAAAAAGAACCTTCCATTTACAAGCATATTAAACACTCTCACATATATGTATATATATATATATATATATATATATATATATATATATATATATATATATATATATATATATATATATATATATTACATTATGAATGTGTATATATATATATATGCATATGTATGTTAATACATCTGCATATGTATGTTTATATATGCATGTGTATGTATCTATTACATTATGAATATATATATATATATATGCATATGTATGTATATATACATACTTGTAATTGTGTGTATGTATGTTTGTAAGAACATGATTGTAGATGGATATGCATCCAAATTCGAAGGTGTAAGGAACTCCAATCAAGCAGTCAAAAAAAGGGGACAACAAGTTAACATTTCAAACCACACAAGCATTCAACCAAGTCAATCAGCCTCTCCATTATGGGTGTCATCTGCAACTACCAAACGTAGAGAACATAGTCGATAATGGTGTAAAAGGTTTTGTTGAGTGTGAAGGAGGAGAGAATTGAATGCTCCATAGCTATGAAAATACAAGGCACGATAACCAATGAAACAAGGAGGGAGTAGGAGTTAATGAGTCTGAAGTTGGTGTAAATACGACTGGACTTCCTCATTAATGTGGGAGTGTACAATGAAAAGGTGGCGAGTTGCTCGGATGCCACATGACATCGTGAGCACAACTCATGATGCCACTTTCCTTTATCGGTGTATGGTGTGTCTAGTGTTCGTTTGGCGATAAAAAAATGGCCAAAAATTTGACCCCGCCAAAGAAACATGTTGTCCATGTGGAAAATCGATGTCCAGCATGTTAAAACAAAATATTTAGGTTGTCCACCTCATTGCACACATGTTTGAGTATAAATGCATATGACTAAAATGAAGACATGCCATCTATAACAGTGGAGAATGTGAATCCCATGTTGACCTTGACAGTTAGGTTGCACCACATTCATGCCCTCAACATATCACTGTACCCAAACAAGTTTTATGTTGGCAATTGGGTGTTTACTAAATGCAAATCATTGACATGCCAAACACAAATCTGAATTCCCTTAGTAAAATTTCAACATGCAATGCAAGAATATAGATCACAACATCATTGTTGAATCTAGTAGGGGGCCTAACACACCCTTAAATCTTGACCATTCATTTCTTTCCAAATAAACCACAATAGTTTAATTGAATAATCAAGGCATAACCTAAAAAATGAAGAATTATAATTTCTAATGTTGAATAACAAATAATTCCAAGTACATCATCAAAGACACCATAATTCTCTTCCATATATATCTAGCAAAGACATAATAAAAACACATGGAAAACTAATTTAGAATTTCCATAAACAAGGAGTGAGCCAACTAGAGACCCGCATTTAGTCAAAACCTATCAAACAATTAATTTTGAATGTAGTAGCAACTACTTTTTTATTCTAAAAAAGAAGCACGAGCGATTGTAAGTTTACTATACCTTCTAGGAGAATCATACATACATATTCCACATAGCATTGAATTTTTTGATCTCCTCTAAGGAAGATGCAATTATTTCCTACAAAACCATGATGTATTAAACTTTCTATGTGTATATACCATGTTAGTTGCAATTATGTTTTGCAAATCCTTGTAAATCATTTTTGTATGCCCCCTAATACAAAATACAAAAAAATGCCTCCCTAGGCTACAATTTGAAACTTGTTTGTGTAGAATGATTGGTTGCTACCAATCTCATTGAAACCATACTAGATAACCTAGTGGACTCGAAGTGGAAGCGGTTGTTGTTTCCTGGCTGCTTGAAAAATTACTCCCAATCGTGTTATCTTCCCTTGCTGGTGGACTTAGAGTGTTGTTCAAATGGGATGGCATTAGGCCTAGATTTTGTGTACTGCTCACAATGGATGGGGTTACACTTGGAAATTGAGTATAGGTCACAATGGGTGGAGTTATACTTAAAGGAAATTGAGTAGTGGTCATAGCTATATGATAGTTAGGGATATGAATGTTGACCATCTCACTAAACAAGGCATGATTTTTGGGCAAAGGGTTTAAGGAGTTGCTTAAACACCTTTTTCTCTGTAGATCCAACCTTTCCATTTCAAGCACTTCTTCCTTTTTATCCTACTCCTTTTGAATCCTATCTTGCTCCCTTTGGAGCTCTTTTTCCTTTTCCTTTTGTTCCTTTGCTTTCCATGCAATCTCTCTTTCTAGTTTGGCTTGATCCTTTCGCTCCTTTGCAACAACACGTGTTGCCTTTCTCTCCTGAATTTGCTCCCTCTTTCACAGTTTTAATTCTTGAATTCCCTTCTTCCTTTTCTCTTGTTCCATTAACAGGTTCATGTATTCGTCTATTGTTAATAATTGGGACTGTTGACTCAAATGAATTCCTCTATCCTCTGTTGTCTCGGGTTTTTCCTTCACATTGTAAACTGGCAGTTTGAGAAATTTGTTGATACATGAACCTACTTGGGAACCCAAGGATTGGCTGAATCTCCATGAATGTTGTGTTCAGCCTCATCACAAAATGCCTCAGTATCTTGACTCAAATCTGCAATATCTTGGGTATCACCTTCTCCACACTCGGCATAGTAATGTAGCATTTCATCCACATTCAACATGGGTTGTCGAGAGGGGAAAGAGAATGTGTTTCCTTCTTCCTATGGATGCAATTCATATCCTAAATTCATAGCTCCCTCCACCAACCATGATGGCTGGCTTGGGGGAGAGGGAAGGCTAAGTCCATCCATGTTAGTCTCTTGTTGACTTTTAGCCATGTCATCAACTAGTTGACCCCCCACTGTAGGTTTAGCTAAATCATGTAAAGTTGTTTCCTCTCCCACTATTTCTGCTATTGTAGGATTTAAATCAGCATTGTCAAGCCCTATAACAAAATGTGTTGGCAACTTCCACATCTGACACATCGACCCCAGAAAGACTAAGGATGTTTTGCACTACAGAAGCATTATCGTGCACGTTGAACTGAAAAGTTTCGCTAGGTGCATTTCCTCCATTAGAGCATCTGGATTGAGGGGCCATATACCTATCCTTTTAAAACCAGTAGTAATTTTTGAAACTGATAGTGATTTCTAAAAAGAATTTCTTCCCAATTCTGCTAATTCTACTCTTTTTATTTCTATGTTAGGATATCTGGCCAGCCACGCTGCTCTTTCTGATTTGAAATATGACTTGAATGCTGAAAAAACACTGATATCCAATGGCTGCAATTTGTGTGATGTGTGTGCTAGTAGTGTGAGCAAATCAATACCCAAAGACCTAGCTTCTTGGATGGTTGTCATGGCTACATGGCTACCATGGTCATCAAATATGAGCAAGTGCCTATTTGTCGGTGATACTCCACCTAGAACTGATCGTGCAAAATGATGCATCCAGTTCATAAATAGCTCTTTCATCATCCAAGCATGGGGTTGGGCAGCCATGCACACACCTGGTTCACAACCAACAATGTAGTTTTTTAGTTGCTTTTACCTTTAAAAAGATAAAATCCTAGTATGCTCTGTCTGGCAATATTAACACAAGATAAAATTGTTATCCATTCCCTGCTCTTTGGAATAATGTATGAGACACTTATGCTGCCTCTTTTGGCCAAAACCCACATGGCTCCATTTCTCCCAGCCTAAATTCCGATTTCATCACAACTTCAAATTTTATGTGGTCTGTATGGGTTGGCTTGATATGCTTTGGACAATGTGTCATAGAATGCAACAACTACAACAAGCCTAAGGTTTAGAGCTTTGTCTCTATCCAGTCCTTCCACTGTCCTCAATGTTAATTTGGGATGACGCCTTTCAAACCCAATCCACCAGGACTTCCCAGGCAGCCCATCCTTAAAAGGGTTTGGTCGTGTTTGGAATATTTGTGCAACTTCTACTTTGAGATTAATAATCTCCAGCCCATGGCCCACTACTGCCATTTCTTTACACCATTCCACAATCAAACCCTCTTCAACTGCTATCAATACTATGGGAGGACCTTTTTTTATGATGTTGTTAGGGTAAAAGTTTAAACTTGTGTCACACTTTATAAAGGAATCAGCCAACATGATAAAAATTTCTCAACTTCAACCACATAAAAGTGGTATTTATGTTTTGAATTTCAAAATGATGTAAACTAATAAAATGTTGAACTTTTGTTGAAGTTTATTCCTGTAATTTTTCAAAAAAATTTAAAAAAAATTGATATATTTTTATTAATTTAAAAGCAGATTTCATTATGCTGAAAATTTAAAGAAAAAGTGACGTTCAGTTGATGTCAAGAAACATATAGAAAAAAAATTCATTTTCTCCTAATTTTTTTTTTCCCAGATAGCTGACTTCAATATCTAGGGCATGGAAAAAAAAAATGAAATTTTGATGTATAGTTTTCTTGTAATAACATTTTAAAGTCAAACTAACCTGAATTTGATAGTTTTCAGTTGACGTCAACTATTATTTTATTTTTCATTTTCAAAAAAAAAATATACACTTTTGAAGAGGATTCTCTCCTCTAGGGCATCATATATTTTGCAATTTGTTTTATGATGATTTACTATTTTTTATTTAATTTCAACTGAGCCTCTTTTTGAATTTGAACAACCTAAGTTTTCCATATTTTAAAATATTTATATACTAAAATTAATCAATATATATATATATATATTTGGATTCAACACTGTGAGCTCTACAAAAGGGTATTTTTATTTATTTTTTTAAATAATTTTGATTGAAGAAATATTCAGTAGAAGTTGAAAATTTCTAGAAATTTGAGAAAATGGTGACTTTGCTACCATGTCACCTTCCATGTGGATGGATTCGGCCGAATCCTAATTGGATAAAAATGTTTTGATATTTCCAAGCTATAAATACTAGATACAAGCTCACTTTTCATGTTTTTGGCCAGCAGTATTCAAAAATGTACCTATTGCGTTGGCGCCACATGGTTTTGACTGAAAGCCACTCGGTTGAATATCTTCTGGCCGAAAATAGTTCACTCAGAACCATTTATTTGGCCAAAAGTGTGGCACAGGTTTGTGCTTTTACCCGTTAAACCACCTAACCAGTTGTTGAGCGTTGTCATAGGGATTCCCCACTTTTTGGTTGCACTCCTTGTTGACATTCCATTATCCTCCACATCTTTCAATGCTAAATCCATATCCTCTTTCGTCCACTCCCATTGAATTGAAAATTTCTTGCTTCTAGCAGTTGCATTTACTTGAATAACTAGCTTAGCTGGTTGAGGACTACTCTCGTTAGCAACTTGGTTGTCTTCATCCAGCGGGAAATGAACTCCTCTTTTTTCTGGAGGCATGGTTGTCTTTAGTCTCTTGTTGCCACGATCGGTCCGCATTTGAGCTTTGTTCTTCATCTGCACATGTCAACAAACACCTTTGGAAATTAGTTTTGTAATTTGGAATCTTTTGAATCTCTTCAGTACAAAGTTAAAGAAACAAAGAGCCTAAAGCATTGAACTGGACATCCCACTTTCTTGTGTTGATTAGTAGAGAGGCCTGCAGGGTGGTGCAGCGTAACTATCAAGAACTACTTGGGCTTGTACGTAACGGGTAGAACAAATATGAATATTCACGCATGCATGCAGTGAGGTTGACAGTTTAAAATTTGTAAAGAAAGATAACAACATAGACCAACAATCACCTATACTAATATTAATCACAAACATTACAACTTGTGGCATTCCAATTTCTTCATCTCTGTAATTGCAGTTTGTAATTTGAATTTGTAAGTTTAGTCGGCAAGTTCACAATAATGCTCTGAACAGAAGATGTGTGATGTTATATGTTTGTTTTGATTGTTTCACATTCTGATTTATGATGTTTTATCTTTGATTTGATAGTTTCATATTTTGATGTTCTATTCTATGTTGTATGTTTGAATTTACGGTTTGGTTGTAGTTATGATTTCCTATGTTACAAATGTCTGTTTTTTATGGTTTGACATTTGAGAATGCTACTAAAATTTTTCTATATCAGATATCATATAGTCATTAAGTTTAAAGTTGTAATCATCATTCCACTATCCAAATCTTTTCCAATCAGATATGACTTGTTGGGTAGACAGTACATATGCATCTAATCTTTTTATCTCTTTCTCTGTCAATCAATACAACCTTACAAGTGTTTTAACAAGCATTATATTTTTTAAAGTTTCCATTTATTCTCCAATCCATTGTGCTTCCTTCTTCAACTTCACCCCACCTAACATTTTATTGAATGTACACAATCACAATATACCAGATAAAACTAAACCAAATCAAAAAAAATATGCCAATTAATGAATGAGCACTTCTATGTGCTCTCTATTAGATCTGTCTCATCAAATTGGTCTACACCAAAAGGTTGTAAGGATAGTCTTTGGCCTCCAATGAAGAAAAACTACTATAGGCTTGGGGCAGGATAATGATGTGTTGTCACAGGGTAGGCTAATAAATGTTAAAGCTAGTGAAAGAG
Source organism: Sequoia sempervirens (assembly GCA_007258455.2). NCBI lineage: Eukaryota > Viridiplantae > Streptophyta > Pinopsida > Cupressales > Cupressaceae > Sequoia > Sequoia sempervirens. Next base: position 9,162 of record VDFB02173625.1, read on the forward strand.
TTAAATAGATCAACTAAAGCTTGAGTTGACAATATGTAATAGCACAAGACATGAGAAAAGTTTAAAAATTTTCAAGTTCAAACTTTCCGACAACAATACTAGTGCTTTGCCTAAACAATATAAGAAGCACTAACAATATAAAGAGAAAAATTAGGGCCTAACCAATTTCATAAGACAACTGAACTTTCAATCCTAAGGGTGTTTTGAACCTAATGAAAGAAACTTATCAATTATAAAAGCATCTTGAACTTTATGATGTGCACGCCTAATAGGAAAAAAACCTACATTGTTAAATACTTCTCATGAAACCTACCAAATGAAACCTAGATTGTTAAATACTGCTCATGAAACCTAGATTGTTAAATATCAGTTTTGTTATATTTTAGTGGTTTTTTTAATACATTCTAAAAAAATAAGGCAATATAGATTAATCCATTGAAATTTATAGGCCATTTGATGCTTACCTAGTTAGGTATCTTAGATGAATACAGATACCTCTACAGGCCATTTGAAATTTACATATGAATACAGATATCATAAATTTGAATGAATGTTAAATGTGTTAGATGAATACATGTAAATTTTGATGGTTGTTTTGATGGTTGTTTTGAATTCATTCTAAAAAAATAAGGCAATATAGAAATTAATCTATAACATCATTATTTCTCAACAACTCGCCACCTTTTTTTTCACACACCCTCGCATTAAAAGATATTTGTGTTTTAACTATATTATTGTTTGGCTTAAAATCTATGTTGTTTAGTTTAAAATTGAAGCTCAACATTTGTAATCCAAAACAACAATAGAGTTTAAACTTAAACAACAAACATTTGAAATGGAAACAGACATTGCAGTATTGTTGGAATATTGAACTTACCTGAATGTTGATAGAACCTAAGTCACCGTATTCGGTGAATTTCATCCATGAAATTTGATTTTTGTTGAATTTCAAATATTAATAAAAAAATCTTTAAAATTCGTCATTTTATTCGTATGGTAAAACGTCATGAAATAGTTATAAGTTTTTTTCACTAAAATGTATTTTTTTAAATATTTTTTTAGGGTTTTCAAATAAATTTTTTAGGGTTTTTATTCTGTGTCTCTGTAAAACATCTGCCCGCATCGCTCAAAACACACACATCAAGTTTCTGATTGATGAAAATCCATGTGGGCTTGGAAGTCGAATAGTCTAAGTTCTAAGTTGAGAGTCGTCGGTCAAGAGTTCATGCCTAAAGCAATAGTCATGACTTTATTATTTTCCTGCAATTTGTGAAGACATTTCCACGCCACCGCCGTCGAATTTCCTCTGTCTAAATCACCTGCACGACCTGCAATTTTCACCTCGTAGCTTCCTTCCAGGTCTGGATTCTATCGAGTGTCGTGCCTTCCTTTCTTTATCGCTCTCCTCCTCTCCTCGTTGATGGAATATTCATGATTATTGCTTGTAAATGTATAACTTCACACCATATAAATCTATTTACACAACAAATATTAAAAAATATTGCTTTGTGGGTGTCATTAGAATTTTATTATAATATAATTATTATTTAATATATTTATTAATTATATATTAATATTTAAATTAAATTTTTAAATATACTATATTATATATAATACAATATTTTTAGATTTATTAACATAGTTTTATTTTTATCAGTTTATTATTTACATTTTTTTTTAAATCAAAATTATATTGGTGAGCCTTAAACCATCGATGGTGTGGAATTAATGGAGAGTTGATTGATTTGGTTGAATGCTTGTTTGGGTTGTTTGTGCTAGATTTTAATAAATTATTGTCCTCTTGTTTTGATGGCTAGTTTGGTGAGCCTTTTTTGTAGGTATTAAGGAAAAGGGATCAGTAGATGAGCATTTATCACTATTTTGAGTGCACTTGGGCACTATTACATTTTACTTGGGACTCCAACTTATTATTATATGCACTTTTTTGGGGATGGATCTCCATGTTGGATGGGATATGTTGTAATGAAAAAATGTTTAAAACTGTATATTATAATGCAACTCGGAACTTAAATTAGGTTGATGGTTGGTTATGTACTTGGAAGATATGGATGCTTACTTATTAATATAAATGCTTTAATGTGACATTTTGGGTTATGTTGCATCCACTTGTGTACAAGTTCAAAATAATGTCAGTTGCATTTGTGTTTTAAAATCCTTGTTAATCATTTGTGTATGCCACATAATATTAATAAAAAAATACTAATAAGTAAACAAATGTGATGGGAACATTGATTGGTCCTCATATGTCCTATTTTTGAAAAATATATATATATATTTAAAAGATCTCTTATTAAAAAGTAATGGGCCCAATTTGGTCAACTCCTATACCTAGTATAGGAGCTCAACCCACTGTGGATCCCTCTCCCCTATTAAATATATGATAAGATTGAATATTATAAGCACAAGTGATATAAAAATAATTAAACCCTACACAACTACTTGCCCCTCTCCCCTAATGTATCACCATAGGTTCTCTTGTTTATTGAAAGACGTGCAATGGATGGGATGTGATTCCCTTCTATCCTTCTCTCAAATGTAAGCTTATCCTATGTTCAAGGTGGTGATAGGTGTATGCATCTCTAATGACAAATTCTCTACGCAATTCTAGGACCATATACTGGTTTTAAGGAGAAAGTGCATCGTGAGGAAGCAATGTTAATTGGATTTTCTTTCTTGATATAAAACGTAGAGTTCTTGTTGAAAATTTCTATTATCTGCTCCTATTTTTAATTTGCATTATGTGGTAAGGATTACTTTTGTTGAGACAAAACAGTTGTTTTTTTTTCAGCTGGTTTTGTTTTTACTAATAAATCTTCTTTATTGTGTGGGCAATTATTATTAAGTCTCAATGGTCAATATCTATTTGAGAAAGAGTTTTCTTTGTTGTTTTGTCTCCATAACTAGTTGATGTTGTGTTGGGAAAGATTATATTTTTTTTCCTATGTGTTGAAATTGATTTGTATTGAAAGGTTTATTTTTATCTAAATAAAATTGAGGCTTTTCCCTGATCATTTAGCTTCCATCCAACTTCCTTCACTATCTATGTGGCATGAAAAGAAGGCTGAGATTTGTTTTACAAAAAGAGACAAGGATGAATGTGGAGTGGAAAAAAAAGAAGAATCAAAATGATTCATACTTGAATGGGATGAAGGAAAAGAGGAACGATTGCAGTTCTTATGTTGTTGTAACACAGGGAAAATTCACAGATTAGCAGTACAAGCATAACTCAAACTAAACCTATGCTAACAATAAAGAACAATGGACTATAAAGCATAAACAAAAGAACGATCTCACCAAACCCCTTATGCATTCCATGGATCACCTTCATTGCACTTCTCCATTTGTCGTTGTACGATACTTTCCCTCATATTTTTATTAAGCATGCAAGTATAGCCTCATGATAGTGTTAATAGAAAAACATCGAAGATTTAAGAAAATTTTCTTCCAAAACTCATAAGATTTCGGGAGGAGTAATAATGATGAAGGTAAAGCCAATTTATAGAAAATATGATTTTCAAATGGCATGCTCAGATTAAAGATAATTAATTGATGATTTAGATTAAAAGATGTGACATGCAATAGGGTTAGGGTTGAATTAGTGTGAGTAATAAAGCATAAAAGGTGGGGATTAAATTAAATAATAATTTAATCTTTCGTGGAAACCAAAAGAATAAAGATTGCATGTAAAAGATAAAGATTGTCATGGATAGAAGATAAGAATAAATCAATTAAATAATTAAATTCATTTAATTAATAGAGGTTTGCACGTAGAAGATAAGATCTAATCTAGATAACAAATCGATTAACACAAAAAATTTGTTCGTTAAAGATAATCAGATATTATCTCACTAGATAACTGAATGATCTAATTATATCTAGACTTAAGTGATAAATGACTAATTAGATAACAAAGAGATTATCTAATTATAGAGTCCAATATGCTATGGATAAATCTTTTTATGAATTAAATAATGATTTAATTCAACATTCAAGATTTTGAATTAAATTAAATAAATAAAGATTTATTTATTTAAAGAGAGAAAAGGCTAAAGAATAATTAAATAATTTAAAATGGTTATTTAATTATAGTTGAAAGTGTCATAGGAATAAACTAAATAATATTTTATTTAATTTTAGAAAGAAAATAAATTTAATTAGTGACGTAATTAAATAAATAATATTTATTTAATTAATCAAGGAAGAATAAAGGTAAGAATGAATTAATTAAATAATTAAGTTATTTAATTAATAGAGGACAAATGACTTTAGAAAATAATTAAATAATTAACATTATTTAGTTATGAAAATGAAGATAAGAATTATGAAGAAGTTAAAGGTCGCAGGCCTAGGACAATTGTTAGTGTCTACAGTTTGCCCCTCTTTGATATAATACCATTTTGGCCTTTGTGTCAAAGAATAATAAATAACATGCCCCAGTCATGCCCCAGTGTGAAATAGGTAAGGGTATGCCCCCTCGGGAAAAATGACAATTTTTTGAAAAATTTGGAAATTGTCCCGATTAGGTAAATGGATAGCCAAAATTTTGATGGTGGCGAAAGAAATCAGTTTCGGCGAGGTTTGGTTTGTGAAATGATCATTGGAAGTGTGCAAATAGTGCGGCCAATACAGTAGGTTTGAAAAAAAAACCCTAGGTATAAATAAGAATTGGGTGAAAAATGAATTCATTTTCACCCTTCAAGTTTGAAAACCATTGAGTTTGATCTAGAGCCATTCAGCCAAATGTCCCATGTTTCGTACACCGAGCATTGCGGATATCGCGTCAGGACTTTCTGATAGTCAACCGACACAGGACCCCCGGTATGTACCCCAAAACTGACTTTTGAATTTTCAATTTGCATGCATTTTTAGGACCTTAAATGTTAATTTTGCATATGTGTCATTTCCCATTCACTGCAAATGCGTTCATATGTGATGCATTTGCTCGCAATACGATGCATTTGTGCAAACACATCAGAGCTCATTTTTTCTTTAATTTTAGATCAACACATTTGTTTAGGTTTGCAACGCATATGTCGTAGTGAGTCGCATTTGATAGGTACAGTGTCGCATTTGTGATTATGCATCGCATTTGATATTATGTGATGCATATGCGTGATTGGTCACTTTTGATGCCTTGTGTGATGCATGAGTATGATTGTGGCGCATGTGCAATGTGAAATGAGGCATTTGAGTTTATGCAATGCATTTGCAATGTTAAATGATGCATTTTCATGGTGCACCACATTTGATAATCAAATGACGCATTTGTGTGTCAAAAAAAAAATTGAACTTTTATGATGTAAAAATTAGCTTCATGTTTCTGACACAAGATATTCATTATGTGTTTGCAGGTTGTTTTGGATCTGATATACACCTGAGAGTCGAGGCCATCCACTTACAAGTTGTGGGACCAGTTGACCAGTGTAGAGAAACAGTTGATATGGCATCTTGGACTACACCATGTAACATTTATGCCCAACATTCAGGCAAACCGAGGGATGCTTATCGTACCCGCTGAGATGGTACTCAAAGACTTCATCTTTTCATTTTCCCACAAGAGAGGCGACAGTTACATTAGAGGATGTGTACAAGATACTTAGATTTCCTATTAGAGGTGAGAGGGTTTAGTATGATGCGTAGAGGGGTTATATGAGATCACCCGCTACTATGTGTATGAGGATATCAGACACCTTGGTATTGAGCACTATGAGATCAGATGGCATGTACTTGCAGATAGATATGAGCGGATTGATTGTTTGTTGTGTACATTGATTGGTGGGATTGTACTACCAAACTGTCGAGGGCATGGGTTTCCTATTGGTTGGGGCAAGATGTTAGTAGGGATGTTGGAGAGGCGGGTTGTATATGCATGGAGCCCCTGTCTACTAGTGATGTTATACTTCCACTTGAACGACATAGCTTATGGGGAGGCGCAATCCATGAGTTGTGGGACCACATTATTGATGATATGGGCATGGGAGCACATTGTTGTTTTCCGCCCACTGATCGTATATGAGCTTGATTATTGATCTCCCTATATATTTCAATATGTTGGGATTATTACACAAACTCATGTTGGTGACACAGGATACTAGAGACATGTGATTTATACCCTTGTTCAATTTATATGGAGGCCATACATGGACTATGCGCAGTGGTGAGATGAGTATCGCCACTTTCCTTTCTGTCGACAGACATGATATTTGATCAGGAGGATTGTTTATAGAGTTCATATCATTGAGAGACACCTACCAGGCATAGTTCTCCAACAATTTGGTGAGGTTCAAGATGTGTCACGAGGCCGAGCTGATTTTTCCCAATCTTCAAGGGAGGTTCCTCTATGGGGTCCCTTCATTCCTGTAGCGACAGCGGAGGCAGATATAGATGCACTATAGCCATTACGGTGGGGATGGAGGGGTGGAGCTACGAATGTCAGGATGACAGTGGCATACAATACCTGGTTGGCATAGCATAGGTATGTGCCATATACAGATCCTAATTAGCTAGCACCTATAGAACATCGAGGTACTGGCCCACGAGATTAGCGTGGTGGAAAAGGAGGTGGTCGAGGAGGTAGAGGTGGAGGCGATGATGGAAGAGGAGGTGGGAGGGGTGGTCGACGGGGTCAACGAGGTGGTAGGGGCCGAGGCAAAGATTTGTCACCCATCTGTGAGGATGAGGGGGAGAGAGGGGACGTAGCTATGTTGGAGGTGGATGGAGGAGAGGAGGTCATCAGTGAGGAGGTAGTTGGGGAGGAGGTTGTTGCAAAGGAGTCCATCGGGGAGGAGGAAAAGTTGGATGCCCTTTATCTACTATGGGAAAGATACCAGGTATAGATGATTACCCCGAGGAGGAGATGGGAGATCAGGAGAGAGAGATCTGAGACCGGATAGTTGAGGAGTGGGATATTGATGAGGGGGAGAGGCCACAGCAGGAGGAGGAGGGTCCCATAGATCAGCGGCTGGCCGATTTGTAGGCCAGGGTAGAGGCGTTGGAGGAGCGAGTTAGAGTTGCAACGACGGAGAGAGATGAGATGCAACTAGAGAGGGATAGTGCCTACTTGGAGATAGATCAGGTGGTGGCACAGAGGCAGGAGACTGAGCAAAGATTTGTGGAGTTTATAGCTCTTTGCACTAGACCAGCTGCAGTTATGGCTCGAGAGTTGGTTAGGGCTGGTGATAGAGAGATATTATAGAGATTTGTATGAGTAGGAGGTACCTCTTGAGAGACGAGCTCCTAGTGCTTCTTAGGTGCTTAGCAGTAGATCACGGAGCAAGTCATACCTCAGTAGATCCCAGAGCACTGGTGGTGTCCTAGGACCTCATAGGTCAAGACCTTATGATAGGCCACCTTCCACACAATGATCATCAACACCTCCCCATTAGTCACCTCCTCATTCTCCACATGGGAGCAGTGGGAGTTCAGCCTAGGGACATGATTTATATTTGTAGATATTGTATTTTGATTATAGAGCTTACGAGCTCCATTTTGGGAGATACATTCTGACATTGTATTGTGACACTTTTTTGAGATATATATATATAAATTGGCGGCGATTATATGATATGCAGTTCTTTATATGATTATGCAATCTTCTATATGATATGTAGTCTTCTATTTATGCATGTGTTATGGATGCCAATGTTTATTTTTTGATGTTAATACAACCTATGATGATGTATGCATTTACTTTATGGTATTATGGATTTCATGTATGCATTTATGATTATGAGATGCAATGTGATTTATGTATTTACAATGCCATGTAAATGTATTTATTGTGATAATATGTTATGCAGTTTATGGTGGTGAATGCATGTTATGTCATGGGTTCCTAGATGCGATGGATGCCTATATTTTTTTTGTTTTCAACTGCAGCATATATATATGATTTAATATGGATGCTTTTACTTTTTGTGTGTCATAGGACTCCGTCATAATGCAAGGAAGAAGAAATGTTAGCGCGGAAGATCTGGATGTTAGTGTTAGCAATCTTTAATATTTTTTCGAAACATAATAGGCCTTGCATTAAATCATCATTGGGCGTTAAATGATACAAATGGAAAAAAAAACACTATGATATGAGATAGACCAAGGTGTGCAAGGTCATCCACCTACTAAAAACAGATAGTCACAGACAAGGAATGTCCTAACTCATACGAAGGGAAATTTTTCCCTAGTCTTTTTGTCAAGACAAACCGCGGACAACAAACAAATAAAAGAAGAGTCATGAGGCATCATCGCTCCTCTAAATCTTTCATGGGACATCCTCGAGGAAGCTAGTAACCTGACTCAAAGACAAATCCAAAAGACAATTGACAAACAGCAGTCAAAGAAAAAGAGTCTAGATACATCCTTACTTCTCTAAATCCTTCATAGGACATCCTCGAGAAAAGTAACCAAACTCAAAGAAAAAGCCAAAAGACCATTGACAAATAGCAGTGAAAGAAAAAGAGCCCCGATATATCCTTGCTTCTCTAAATCCTTCATGGGACATCCTTGAGAAAGCTAGTAACCGGATTTAAAGACAAAGCCAAAAAGAAAAGATAAGACAAAACAAGCCTCAATGTCAACAGCCAGTAAAAATATTTGCCAAAATTTGATCATGTTTGTTGTTTAATTGATGTTTGATAAAGCCTAGTTTCAGAAATGACACATTTTGTATAAGAGGTTGAGTTTAGTTTTGATCATGTGACCACCTGTATAAGGCAATGATTAAGCCTGATTTCAGAAATAAACATGTTGTATAAGACGTCAAGTCTGGTTTCAATCACTTGACGACCTGTATAAGGTAATGATGATTGTTTGACTAAATGATCATGTCTATTTTCAGGAAGGACACATCCTATATAAGACATAGGTTGATTTTTTTTGTTATTGCTTTGGAAATTTATTTGATTTGACTTGATGACCTTGTTGACTTGTTTTTCTTGTTGATGTGTGACTTGTCTTGATGTTTTGATAATTGTTTGTGTTTGACAACAATGTCTAACTTATTTTGACTGACACAACGAACCCTAAAGGACTGACCTAGTGCAGCCTCAAGGGCTCATCGATTGATGGCCTTTCCTACGATATACACGCAAAGACCTTGTAGCTCGATCAGACTTTCACTGACAAGACTGACAGAAAAAGATTTGATTTACTTGAAGATATCTGACATGTGTGATAGTGAATGTGATGATCCCTAATGGACTGACCTAGTGTTGCCTCGGGGGCTCATCGATTGATGGACTTTCCTAAGTTATACAGGCAGAGACCTCGTAGTTCGACACGACCAATGACTTTGTCTTATAGACAAAGGACTGACCTAATGCCTCAGGGGCACATCAATAGATGGCCTTGCCTACGTCCAGTCTCAGAGGCAACGTAGTTCGACAATGACAAAGACTGACTGGTGCGACTGACTCTGACTCTGTTTTTGTATTTTTGACATGTTTTGATTTTTTTGGTCTTTTGAAGTTTTTTTTTATGTTTTTGGATTTTTTCAAGACATTTTGTGATGTTTCCTAGATTTTTTCAAGACATTTTGTGTTGTTTTTGGATTTTTTTTTCAATGGTTTTACATCCTCAGAACAACCACTATAAGAACCAAATGACGTAAGTCAAGTGCCTACCCCCAGTCGGGTATAAGACCAATTTATTATAAATAGGATGGAATGGGGATGCAAAGTGTGTTTGATGTCAATTGTTCCAATTTATGGAAAGGACAACCATTTATTATGGGTGTAATGATAGGGAAGTCAGATTGTAATGATGGTAGACAAAGGAGCAGAGTCAACTACACATGGCGCCTGTTTGATAGGTTTTCACCATGGTACTTATCCAAAGCGCCACCAAAGTGGTTTTCACTATTGGACGCCTTATTTCTCTTTACTATTTTCTCGATTTTTCAAAAAAATTGATGCTACCAAGACGTCTTTTTGCCAGGTTTTCACCTAAGTAACGATTTTTTCTTTTTTTTTGTATTTTTGATGATTAAGACAAGGTTCTCAGAAGCTATGTGTAGAACCTCTTCATATGAAGGTTGTTAATTTTTTCTAATATTGGTTCTCCTTCAGGAGTAGAGAGTTGGTATGCTCTTGATCCAAAGGCTTCTATGAGAATCTAAAGTCCTAGCCAGTTTGGTTCAAAATTTCCTAATTTTTCTCTTTCTGCTTGATTCTTTGGATTTTCCATTAAAACTAGGTCACCAATGTCAAAAATTTGATTCAAGACTTTGCTAGCTGTGATGAAGACAATTTTGATATGCTTGAAGATGATCTAATGCCTTTTGTCTCTGTTCATCCAGGAACTCTAGCCCATGTAGTATTGAGAGACGGTACTCTTCATCGTCAATATGCCCTTTCAAAGATACCCATAGGGAAGGAATCTCGACCTTAATAGGCAAGATGGCCTCAAAACCAAATTTACCAAGGAATATAAAGTGTCACCGGTGGGAGTGTGGATGCTTGTGCGATAATCCCATACAGCAGGGTTAAGCTGCAAATGCCAATCACGACCAACATCATTGATAGTATTTTCAAGTATTTTTAGGATTGTTTTGTTATATGCCTCAACTTGTTCATTACCCTGTGGGTAATATGGAGTGGAAAAGTGGTGTTGGATATGGAACTCCTAGCACAGTGGTGTAGGTGGACCTAAGCATGATCGTGCCTCCATTAGGAAACTTTAGGATTTTGATTTAGAATTGATCATCTAATGTTGTAATGAGGTCTATATGGCCCTAATAAGTTTTTTTTAGGCCATAGTTTAGCATTTAGGAGTCTTTGGGCATAAAATGTAAAAATTGAAAAAATTGCTAACTGTGTTCCTGAGCAATATTGCAAAAATGCAAAAAATGTAAAAGGGAGGAAGATGAAAGGTCAAGTATTTGAAGGGGAATTTGTATGCATTGGAATTAATTTAAAAATGCATTATGTAACCTCATTTACTTTTAGGAAGGTTGGGGAGTGATTTTGGAGTGTGGAGATTAATGAAGAATTCAGAATTTTTCTAATTTTCCTGCAAATTCTGAGTTTCAGACCATTCAACGGTGACATTTTGTGAAAATATCATTTCCTCATCCATTGGTAATTGAATCCCTATTATTATAATTTAATTTGGTTTTTTTTTCATTTAAAATCATCAAGATATGTGAAAGATATGAGCATTTTATTAAAAGCGGGTAAAACCCTGATTTAGGGTATGCAAAGAATAATAAAAATCATGTTTCTCTTAATTCCACCATGGAAACCTTCTATAATTTGGTGATAAGTTTTTTTGATAATTATTATAAAACTACCCAAAGTTTTAGAGTGTGGGAATAAATTCTTGGGTCAAATTCATGATGCCCTAGGTCTAGAAAAAGTGAAAAAGACTGAGTATACAGTGATGTTTAAAGAGTTTTTTTTAATGGGTTTTGAGTCCTTAAGTAATACTATTTTAAAAATATGCTTAGGTGTATTTGAATCCAATTCTTTATTTGGTTTGGTGGATTTATGATTTTTTGGTGACCATTTATTGACTGTCCTGTTTGGACAGAGCTATATAGTCCAATCTTGCAATCAGAAAATGAAGGTTTAGGAATGGAGTTTGATAAGATGGCATGAGAAAAATGTGGGAGATGGTTTATTTGATTTGTTCATATATTTTTTAACATGTTTGAAGCATACACAAAGGAAAATGGGCTTGGGGATTTAATGTCATTTTGTTGATGTGGCCTAAATAGCCTAATGTTGATTTAGATAGTTTACCTTTGAAAGTTCTTACACTTGATTTTAAATTGGTGAATGGGTTTGGGTCATGTATTTTGATGTTTCTTAAGGTTTTTTGAGAATCAACAAGGGGTTTTGTGTTCTCGATCTCAATTTGGTGTTCTAAAACAAGAGTTTGTGAAAGAAGGTGAGTCCTAATTGAAAGGACAAGTCAAAATTTGGTTGAGTTGAGATTGGTTTTGCTCTTGCATTGCATCAAACAGACTTCTTGGTTTTTAAATGGGTGGCCATTATCCATTATTATGGATTGAGGGACACCATACTTCCAAATGATGTATTTAAGGATGAACTTATAAATTTGTATGTCGGTAATGTAGGTCCTAGGAATGGCTTCAATCAACTTGGTAAAGTATTCAGTCGCAGTAATGATGAATTTATGACCGTTGGAGGATGTAGGATGTATCTTACCAATGAGGTCAAGTCCCCATTGGGAAAAGGGCCATGGTGACGTTATTGGACAAAGCTCCTGTGCTAGTGTGTGTATCAAGTCTCTATGAATCTGGCGCAGTCGACATTTCTTGACAAAGACATATGAGTCCTTTTCCATCGTAGGCCAATAATATTCCAGTCTCATAATATTCTTGGCTAAGGTGGGACTGCTAGAGTGGGATCCACATATACCTTCATGTACCCCATGCAAGGTTGTTTGTGCTTCTTCAGTATCGAGACATCTCAACAAGGTGTTGTCTAGGGCACGTCTATAAAGGGTATCTCTGATAATGGTATACTTGGAAGACTTGTCGATAAATGTCCTACGTTGGTTGTTCAAGAGGTCAAGGGGTAGGATCTGGGCATGGAGGTAGTCATAGATGTATTTGTACCATGGGGAATTGGGACCAACAAGTTCACACACCATCTCTGAATCTTGGACGTCAAAGGCAAGGACCAAAATTTGTTCTACCAAAAACTCAAATTTAGGCATGTTGCTAGGTATGTCCAAGAGTGAACCAATGGTTGTCATGTCATTTTCTGCCCTGTTCTGAATGCGGGGTATTTGATGAAAGACAATGGTGTCAAAATATTGTTTAAAACTATCTGCAATCTGCTTGTATGGGGTGAGCTTTTCATCTTTGGTTTCATTGTCATGATTAACTTGTCGGACTACCAGTTGAGAGTCTCCATAAACTTGTAGATGCTTAATCTTCCATTTGATTTCCATTTGTAATCCTATTACAAGAGCCTCATATTCTACTATATTATTGGTGCATGAAAAAGAAATTCTTAATGACTTAGGAATAGTGTCACCCTATGGTGTGATAAACAATATGTCAGCCCCTTAACCAAGATTTGTGTGGGACCTATCAAAGTATAACTTCCATGTCGTTCTCATGTCAAGAGTGAAGATGAACTCATCAGGAAAATCTAAAACTAGAGGATGATCTGCCTTAATCAGTGTGTATGCCAGCTGGTCAGCAATAACTTGTCCTTTTATAGCTTTTCTCTCTACATATCGGATATCATATTCACTAAGTATCATTACCCATTTAGCAATTCGTCCTATTAATGTTGCTTTACTAAAGAGATACTTCAAATGATATATCTTTGTGACCAACATTGTTTGGTGGTTTAACATGTAGTGCCTAAGTTTTTGAGTAGCGAAAACTACTGCAAGACAAGCACATTCTATGGTACTGTAATTTAGCTCATAACCTACCAAAGTGTGACTGATATAATAAACTGCCCTTTCATGACCCTCATTATTATTTTGTGCAAGTAAGGCTTCTAGCACTGATGTAGTAGCTAAAATGTAGAGTATCAAAGGTCTTCCATCAACAGGTGGCATTAACACCGGTGGTGTAAGTAGGTAATCCTTGATCTATTGAAAAACATTGAAGATTTTTAAATTAAGTTGCTCCCAAAACTCATAAGATTTCGGGAGGAGTAATAATGATGAAGGTAAGGCCAATTTATAGAAAATATGATTTTTGAATGACATGCTCAAATTAAAGATAATTAATTGATGATTTAGATTAAAATATGTGACATGCAATAGGGTTAGGGTTGAATTAGTGTGAGTGATAAAGCATAAAAGGTGGGGATTAAATTAAATCTTTAGTGGAAACCAAAAGAATAAAGATTGCATGTAAAAGATAAAGATTGTCATGGATAGAAGATAAGAATAAATTAATTAAATAATTAAAATTATTTAATTAATAGAGGTTTGCACATAGAAGATAAGATCTAATCTAGATAACGGACTGATTAACTCAGAAAGTTTGTTCGTTAAAGATAATCTAATATTATCTCACCAGATAACTGAATGGTCTAATTATATCTAGACTTAAGTGATAAATGACTAATTAGATAACAAAGAGATTGTCTAATTATAGAGGAATATGTTATGGATAAATCTTTTTATGAATTAAATAATGATTTAATTCAACATTCAAGATTTTGAATTATACTAAATAAATAAAGATTTATTTAATTAAAAAAAGAAAAGGCTAAAGAATAATTAAATAATTTAAAATGGTTATTTAATTATAGTTGAAAGTGTCATAGGAATAAACTAAATAATAGTTTATTTAATTTTAGAAAGAAAATAAATTTAATTAAATAATATTTATTTAATTAATCAAGAAGAATAAAGGTAAGAATGAATTAATTAAATAATTAAAGTTAAATTTAATTAATAGAGGACAAATGACTTTACAAAATAATTAAATAATTAACATTATTTAATTATGAAAATGAAGATAAGAATTATGAAGAAGTTAAGGGTCGCAGGCCTAGGACAATTTTTAGTGTCTATAGTTGCTATTAATGTTTGTGGGACTTTGTGAGTTCATCAAATAATAGGTTAGACAGAGCTAAGGAGAAATAATCTCTTTTTTTTTGTCATCTTACGGTTTAGTCATCTCATGCGCCTATCACACTAGGGAAGTTTGTAAAGCTTGTAGGGGATGGCCATTCTGATTTGGAAATGAAGAACATAATTTATACAACCTTATGGATGAATTTTACTCTACCCTTTACAGGATAATAAATCACAATGCATATGATGTTCGATTTTAGCCTCTACGAAAGTGGGCAGAGAGTTGGATGCCAATGATATAGTTACTGTATAACAGTGTGAGTAGGATGATGAAGGATCTACCTGGGCTATGTATAGGAAAAGAATGATATGATATTTAATTATCTTTCCACTACTACACTGGTGGTTTTTGTAGGAATCTCTTATCAAGTCAACTACAATTTAGTAACTGCAGATGCCAATAAAAAAAATCATGTTGACCGCATGAGGTACTAGGTGAAAAAAATGCAAGGCTGAACTATCTGCAAGAATGTTTGGATAGAATTGTTGAAGGCCTTAAAATTCCCCACATCCTCCCTCAATAGTTGATGCTATCTGGTTTGAGTGTTGAAAATACTGGTCATGAATGTATTGTGCTTTTTGTTTATTGGAAGAAACTTATAATGGTTGATTCTATACAAAAAAGATGATCTCTAATTTGTTGTTTCTAGCAAAATGGGAAGTGACTGATAGTTAAAAATAAAGAGATAATTATTTTGTCAAAAAAATTGAATGAACAGAAAAACACAGAGTTGTTGCTCTGTTTCCCAATCAGCTAGGAATACATAAACAAAAAATGTGGAAGCACAAGGAGACATGCAACTTTCTTTTGTATTCAATAACTGGAAATGCCATTACATAAAAGACTAAATAGAAAAGCTCGGAAAATAAACTCTAAGCTACAAATTACTAGTTGTTGGGAGCTTTCATGAGCTGCTAGGAGCTCACTGTCATGAGCTATGCAGAGCTCTTTCAGGAGCAATCACTACTCACATACAAAAAAACATACAGCTACTACTATTCAGAAACTTCTCTGAATCACACAGAGAAAAAATATAAAACATTCCCTTCAGACTACTGCTGCTCAGGAACTCATCTTCCAACTGGCAGAACTAACTGCCATGAGCTACACAGAGCTCTTTCAGGAGAAACCACTGCTCACATACAAAACAACATACAATTGATGTTGTTTAGAAAATTCTCTAAATCACACAGAGAACAAAATATAAAACATTCCCTTCAGACTGTTGTTGCTCAAGAACTCATCTTCCAACTGGCAGAACTAACTACCTTCAATTCCTTTTGTCTCTTCAAAAAAAATTCCCTCACAAATTTGAAATTACCTACCAACATTAATTCTACTACAGATTGAGCTACATGTCAGGAGCAAGTAGGGAAAGCAATCCCCAAAAGACATAATTCCAACTACAAGCAACAAATGCCCCTAACAGGTAGGCGGCAATGGGAAGAGGCTCAGGAGCAATAAATTTTCCAACACTCCCCCTTTGTCTTAAGCTGAAAAAACTAGATCAATCCTTATCCAAATCAACAACGCCCAATCTGCTTCTTAGGCGCTCAAAACTGTCCCTGCTCAAAGGCTTGGTGAATGTCTACTAGCTGCTGCTCAGACCTACAAAATGTCATTTTAATTTCACCATTTTCAACTAATTCTCTAATAAAATTATACCTGATTTCAATGTTCTTGCTTCTTCCATGAAACACAGGATTTTTCGTCAAGGCTATCGATGAAACATTGTCACAAAAGATTGTTGTTCCATCCTCTTGTTCTTCTCCCAAATCTATCAAGATTCTTCTCAGCCAAATAGCTTGACATGGTGTTTTATTTGTTGCTATATATTCAGCCTCTTTTGTAGATAGGGAAACTATGGGTTGCTTCTTGGAAGCCCATGAGATAGCTCCTGAACCCAAATGAAACACATAGCCCGATGTTCTCTTCCTATCATCCAAACTTCCTGCCCAATCACTATCTGTTTAACCAACCAGCCCAAAATCATTTGTTGTTGTGTAAAAAATACCATATCCTTTGGTGCCATTCACATACCTCAAGATTCTATTACCCGCTTGCCAATGGGTGTCCCTTGGAGTCTCCATAAATCTGGCAATAAGACTCACACTGTGCATTATATTAGGCCTAGTTTTTGTTAAATACATCAAACTTCCAACCAAACTTTTAAACATGGTCAGATCTACATTGTTGCTGCATCTTCCTTGCTCAACTTTAGACCTATGGCTATTGGTGTTGGGGCAGGCTTGCTTTCAATCATCCTAAATCTCTTCAATATTTCATTTGCACATTTTTCTTGAGAGATAAATATACCATCATGCATTTGTTTTACTTCTATGCCTAGAAAATATCTCAAGAGACCTAAATTTTTCATTTCAAACTCTCTTTTCATGGCCTCTTTAAAATCAGCAATGAGGAAATCATCATCCCCAGTGAAAACTAAATCATCAACATACAAGACAACAATTAAAACCTTACCATATGTTGCCTTGATGTTAAGAGTGGGCTCACCATCACTTTTTCTAAAGCCATTGCTCATCAAATATGAGTCAATCTTGTTGTACCATGCATGTGGAGCTTGCTTCAGCTCATAAAGATATTTCTTCAACCTATACACCTTATGTTCTTGACCCGGAACTTCATATCCAAATGGTTGCTCCACAAAAACCTCTTCTTTCAACACTCCATTTAGGAAGGCGAACTTCATGTCCATTTGAAACACCTTCCACTTTTGTTGGGATGTGATTGCTATGACTGCCCACACAGTCTCCGTCCTTGCAATGGGGGAAAATGTCTCATTATAATCTCTCCCAAAATTCTATTTGTACCCCTTGACCACCAATCTTGCTTTGTGCCACTCTATCCTTCCTTCAGCATTGCATTTGGTCTAGTAGACCCATTTCGCTCCAATAACTTGCTTGTTGGGAGGCAAATTAGTTAACTCCCATGTGTTGTTCCTCTCTATTGCATCTATCTCCCCATCCATGGCCTCACACCATTTCTCCTCTTTCACAACATCCTCAAAATAAATTGGATCACTATGAGAAAATAATGCAAAATTCTCACTCTCATCAAATTCTTCATCATATCTTTCATTTTGGTAGATCTCCCTTAGACTCTTGGTCTTTCTTGGCATTAGGGAGGCAAGAGTGGGGTCTGAACTTTCACTACTGCTGCTGCTCGGCTGAACAGGTTGGTTCAGGAGCTCTTAGGAGCCATCCGGAGCTCTCGGGGGCCATTCGGAGCTCTCGGGAGCCAAACTTCTAGGTGTCTCTGGCTGCTTGTCTTTCTGTTTGCTCACTTTAGGAGCTTTCAGGAGCTGTCAGGAGCTTTCTGCAACCAATTCTTTAACTATCTGTGACTGTCTACCACCTTCAGGAGTCGTCAGGAGCTGTCGGGAGCTTTCAGGAGCAACTGCAGGCTCATCTTGCTGAACTTCTTGTTATGTTTATGCTTCTTCTTCAGGAGCGGTTGTAAGATGTCAAGAGCTATCAGACTGTCCCATGACTCTTCTTCTAAGAACTCCACGTCTCTATTGATGACAATTTTCTTAGTGACTGGGTTGTACAGCCTATAGGCTTTGGACTCCTCACTGTAGCCCGTGAAAATACACTTCTCACCCTTGTCATCCATTTTTTTCCTCTTTTATTTAGGCATGTGAGCATATGCAACACACCCGAACACTCTCAAGTGCTCAACCGTCCACTTGTGTTTTTTCCATGCCTCTTGTGGGATTTTGTCACAGCCCGCCTTTGTTGGACTTCTATTAATCAAATATACAGTTGTTGCTATAGCCTCTCCCCAATATTCAATTGGGAGTCCCTTTTCTTTCATCATGATCCTTTCCATTTACATGATGGTCCTATTCTTTCTCTCAGCCACTCCATTTTGTTGCGGAGTATAACTAGTTGTTAGCTCCTTCTTGATGCCATTTTGCTTGCAAAAATTTACAAACTAATTGGAGGTATACTCTCCCCCTCTATCTAACCTTAGGACCTTGATGAAATGTCCACTCTCCTTTTTAGCATGGTCCTTAAATAGAAAAAACTTATCAAAAGCTTCAGATTTATGTTGCAAAAAATAGACCCACATCTTACGGATGTAATCATCAATGAAGGTCATAAAAAAAAAAAATTACCAATAGAAATGATTTGCATAGGGATTACCAAATCTGTGTGAACCAACTCCAATGGTGCTCTTTCCCTTGAATATTTGCTTGATTGAAAGGGCTTCCTATGTTTCTTTCCCAAAATGAAAGCCTCACACTTAACATTAGGCTCTACTATTCTTGGAAAACCATCAATCATTTTGTTCTTAGACAAAAGACTTAAACCAGCATAGCCTAAATGTCCATACCTAAGATGCCATATCTTGGATGGGTCTTGAATGGTGCTCTTGAGGGCTAATTTCTGTACTATTGTACATTCTCCATTCATGAGAGGTGCAACAATAGTCTGAGATGAGAAACAGGTCTCAATCTTCAAAGGAAACATCTGGTTCTTTGTCATTTGAACTGCTACAAACACCTTTGTCCTCTCATTCTTATCATAAATAATGCTTCGACCCTTCTCCATCAGCACTTTATATCCATTTTGGATCAGTTGTCCAACACTCATGAGGTTATGCTTTAACCCAGGAGCAAGAAATACATTTTGAATCTCCTTTTTCTCACCTTGGGGTGGCTTTAGAATAGTGGTTTACAATTTATAAGAGGAAGGAAATTTCACATTTTTTCTTTTCAAATATTCAATGGGTTCGGCCGAACCAAATGGTTTGACCGAACCTCACAAGGGATTTGGTCGAACCATTTGGTTTGGCTGAACCCCTGGTTCGACCGAACCAAGAAAACCTAAATAAAAAAATCATATTTAAATAGGTTCAGTCGAACATGGGTTCGACCGAACCCCTTAAATATGACAAAAACCAAAAATTCTTTCATTTTCAACTATCACTTTTACTTTCTAATTTTACCAGTCACTTTCCCTGGTGCGTGCGGCGAACCGAGAGCGTGATGGCGACCAAACAAAGGTTTTTCTTTCCGGCAAAAGCAAATTTAAGTTCGTCTCTCCAAAGTTCATCATTCCAGTTTGCATATCGAGCACTATCGAGCACTAGGTATTTAAAATTTTATTTTTTTAGAGTTCAAAATGCATCTATTTGTTTAATTTTTAAACCCTAAATGCAATTTTTTTCAAATTTGTTGAATTCAAATTGCATTTGTTTGAAATTTTTTAAAGCATTTTCAACATACAGTATTTTGCTTCCCCATTTTGCATACATTTTTGTCTTGTGTAAATGAAATATGCCTTCCCATTTCAACAATCAAAGCTATGGATAAATAGATTTAATTTTAGTTACAAGAAAAATGTATAAATTATAAATTTATAACATAATTATGTACATGGGAAAATCCTCTTGGAAGAAAAATATCACAACCAAAAACATGAACCAATTATATTATTTGATAATAATATCATTTACAATAAAATATTCATGTGCATACCCTTATAGTAGTATCATTTAAACATGTGAATATGGAGTAATTTCTAGTAGCATGATGATACCTACAAAATCATTATGCTTTCTCCATCTCAAGCACCCATAAATAGAAAAAATTTAAACCATAAAGAAAGTGTGGTTTAACCAAAGCCATGAGCCAAAATAATGACCTAAAAATGGCACCAAATTTGGCACAAATTTCAACATCATATTCCTTGACTTGGTTTATAGGATGTATTTAGCAAATGCTTTACATCTTGTCAAAAAAATTCAAATCCTCCTCCTCATAACCGACACTCCATTTTTGACATATTCAAACCCATTATTTAAGATGATCTTGATGATTTTCATAATTCTAATCAATATTCTAGTGTAACCCCCATTTTTTATTCTCTTATGTGTCATATAACATTTCATAAGTAATTCCCATCTTACAATTTCATACAATGCTCTTACAACTTTTTAAATATATAAAAAGGACAACCCTAGTTCAATTATGATTATTTAATTATTATCACCTACATCCATTCATTACATGTTATTAGTTTTTAGTTGCACACATTATTAGGAAATATGCATTGTCTAAGCAATTGGGGTATATTGCATGTTTGAGAGTGTTTTCCTTGATCTTTTATCTAGTTAAATTAATATCCTTTAAAATCTTGTTTTATGGAGTTTTCATCTTAACTCTAATATGACTAGCAAATAAAATGACAATTGAATCATTTTTTCATATAATAGCTAATGACAACCATATAAAGAGCCACATTAAAGAAGATGAAAAATAATGATCACTTGAGACTATGATTTAGATACATATGTTGGTAAACAAGATATTTTCCTAAATTGATAATTACGTATTGATGCACCTCTCCACCCTAAATATCCTCACTCGTTGGCTAGTAATTTATATAATGTATTAGGTGGCTATCCTTAGGGAATTAATACTAGATTCATAATATTACCACTCTAATGGATTTTAATAATGTTGTACCCTCTATGCATCCATCTACCCTTCATCCTCTTATAATGATTCCTCCTATCATACTATAGTTACCACTTCCATGGGATCCACCACCCATGTCCTACCGCCTTTCTCTCCACTAGTATTTTTCTTATCTCCCATCCTTTTATATATGTTCACACCATTGTTACTACTAGCACTATCCTATACAGATATGTTCTTCATACCATTCCTCCTTATCCTATGAAAATCTAACCTTATAGTGTAACTTCTCCTTCCATTACCATGTCATTACCTTTCTAGACCTTCCCCTCTTTATACATTCTCCTTTTTATCCTACACTACTCTTACCACTAATATATCCCTATACCTTGGATATACTATTGAAGAAATTTAACTTTTCAATATCGCAAAAA
Organism: Sequoia sempervirens; assembly: GCA_007258455.2. NCBI lineage: Eukaryota > Viridiplantae > Streptophyta > Pinopsida > Cupressales > Cupressaceae > Sequoia > Sequoia sempervirens. The sequence continues at coordinate 30,637 of VDFB02173625.1, forward strand.
TTAGACCCATATTTTTAAACGTAAAATGTGTATAATAAAGCACAATCCATGCTTCCTAATTCAACTTCACTAATATCTATCGAATGAACTTAGGTTCATTACAATAAGATAATCATATAGCCATAATTAGTTGTCAAGATAATGGTAAAGTTTTCAATAGCCATATTTATCCTTCCACATGCCACCATTAGACATACACATAAGATTCATTAGGAAAAGTGGATGTGTGGATATGTGGATATGTGTCAAAAAAATGCTTTGATAAGATGTGTGTAAGGAAAAAATGGAGTTCAAGTGTTTGATTTATGTCTATATAATAGGTCATAAACTCTAGGGGAATTATTACCACTTTGCACAATATTGCACCATATATATATATATATATATATATATATATATCAAAATGAGGCAAAAAATACAATAGGAATAATATGGATATGCAAATTTTATCATTACATTTTTTTCCACTTTAAGATGCATGTGAAGATTTTAAAATAATCGTGCATCTCAATTTATGTGGTATTCACAAACATGTATGGAAAGTAAATATTTAGACATCAAAAAACATGAAAAAGTGGTTTGTTGTCTTGTGCACAACACATCCTTTTTCTTTTGAGAAAATTATCTATCACTTTGTAAAATCCTTGCTATGTTGAGATTATTTAATTTTTTCCCTCCATATTTGTAGTCCTTTTAATTTCTAGAAATATAATTTATGACATTTTTTCTTAATAAACAACATATGAATAAATTTTACATGGTTGTAAATTTTACACATGGTTGTATGCAATCTCATATATATAGTACGCATGGTTGTGATTACAATGTTTATATTGTGTTTAGATTTGGTTTTATATTACCCTTCCAAAAAAAAGTTTGATGTTTATAATATTTTGATTTACCTTTGGATTTTGTAGACACTAAATCTCACATACACTTGAATATCCATACCATGGTCCCCACCCAAACACCTAACATCCACTTATTAACAAAATTCATGATACCTTAATTCCTACACTTTATCAAAATCAAATTAATTTTTCTTTTCAGACCTAAAACGATCAAGGCCTAAACTAATTAAAATATTTATTGTAAAAATTTCCATAGTAAAGTACAAAATAGAGAAGGGCATGTCAACCCACAAATCATGAAGGTGTAGGGACAAAACCAAGAGACCCATCAAATAGGATTGTAGCAATCATATATAGACAAAATTGATTAAGAAAACCTACCATAAATGAAAAAAAACCTAAAAAGAAGACATATATTACATATTTTTTGAGTGCCCATATATTACATATATATAGCAAAAACTAGCAGAGGGTGAGGGACATGAGTGAGGAGAAACAACATTTCCTTATGTGCCTCCATTGTTTCTCCATACAATAGAGCACCCAATTCTATTTTATGTCCATTGATTGTATTTTCCACTAAAGATTCATCCCATTCTTGCAAGGTTCATTTCAAAGAAATTCAAACACAAAGGAAACTAGAGTTTTCCTTTAAAACTTTGTGTCTAAGCAAACACCCAACAAAATATTTTTCATTATGTAAGTCATCATCCTAATGGCATTGTTTAGGGAATGGTCCAAAAAGAACTTATAAAACATAATCCACTACAAACTAAGCAACTAAACCATAATTTTGAAGAAGATCCATAGCATTAAACAAAAATAAAGACACTACCTAAGAGAGAGACATTAACTAGAGAGTTTCATATAGAATTTGGTCACCTACGGTCACCCAAATTACTAACTCCACACGCCAGCAATCAATCTTGAAAATTTTCTTCAGCATTTTGAAAAAAAAGTCCCAAACTCTAAATGTACTCCCTTTTTGGGATGGGATGAATGCTCTCCTATTGATCAAATCGGCCTCCATTGTTACTCGAGTAGAATAAATTAACCAAATATTTAAATGAATCATTCTCTCACAAATATTGAAATAAATTAAAATAAATCCAAGTATTTAATCTATTATTCCTAGATAATTCAATGAAAATTATATTGAAATAAATTAAAATAAATCAAAGTATGTTGAGCAAGTATATTTTATCTAGTTGGGCAATTTAAATGTTTTATCATTTGCAAGATATATCCATTTGTCAATATGTATTTCATTATAATTTTAGTTCATTTTTTGTGTAATTCATCTTTTCACTCTATTAGAGGTGATTTTTTAATTCAATTTGAAGTCTACATTTATTTTCCTCAATGTCTCATTTATTTAAATTCAATGCTTACAAATTGACATGCTTGGTGGGATGCAAACCCACAAATGCTCGGTTACATTTTATATTTTATACTATTAAAGTATTTGATTTATGCTTTATTTGTTATTTAATCTATGTTGATCACATTTTTCTATATCTATCCTCTTCGCCTATCCTTCTCTATGGATATGTTCCACTCATATCTACCACCCTAAGGTGATCCATGTCTCAATCCTTGTCAAGGTCACTCCTCCTCTCTACCTATATCCTTTCTCAATGAGCTAGATCTATCACTGCTACTCCCCAAAACACCTACATTTAAATATTAAAAAAATGTTTAATAAATCATACAACATTGATTAAAACTAACTAAACAATGAAAGCATTTAATATTATAACACCTTATGAATTATATTGAATGTCCCCACCTTGAAATTTATAGCCATCGATGTCAATCACTTATTCATACTATAGCTTTGTTCTCCAAAACACCTACATTTATATAAAAGTGATTTTTTAAGAAAAATAATATTTAACCTACTTTTAACTCAACAATAATGGATGTATTTCTATCATAAACTCTTCGTACTGATAACAAAATCATGGCCTAGGTAGAGTATAAAAAATGTTGTTTCCAACCTCATATGTAAATCTAGAGTTAGAGTGTCAAAATTGTTGAATTTCATCCTATGTGCTATTAATTAGCTTCTTATCGACTCATGGAAGCCTACTGCTAAAAGCCCAAGTATGATTTTCAATAGGACTTTCTAATCATGATCTTATTGATAGTACTTTTGATAATGTTTTACGATTTAGGCTTAATTCAAGACAAGTTTACCTTAATAATTGAGCCTTTTAATTATTTAATTTGTTACTAATGATGTTATTAGTCTATGAGCAACTCTTTTATCTTTTTCCTTACTATTATTTACAATAGAATTGAATGCATTAAAAAAAACTTTAACAACAATATTATTTCGATCAAACTTTTTGTTTACATGAATCTTTGAAATTTATTTAGTAAAGGTCTCATTTTGTACATCTTTAGTAATTGTATAAAAATTTGGAATATTTGGTTAATACATCTTATTGGAAAACCATTCATTGAAAATTTTTGAAGCCCACAACCTAATGGTTTGTGATGACCTCTTGCCTTCAAGAATTTCTATTATGCTCATCAATTTCAAACCATTTTGGGGTTCTTGAATGTTTTAAATTTTAACAAACTCATTACAAAAGATGGATTTTGAATTTCTTTTTCTTCTTCACATTTTAGGTTCTCTCTTCTTATGAATTTGGAGACACATTGAGTTTTCATTGGTTCATGTGAGATATTTATAACAAGTATGCAATGAAGCAAACTTTATTAGATTTGATTCAGAGAAATATATGAGATATTTATTTTTCTTTCAATCTATAATTTTTTTGATGTTCTTGGCTATATAATTGGGATTCATTTTATGTTAACAACTATTAGATTAAATATTTTTATCAGGACCCAATTATTTTCAAATGATTTTTTATACTTTAATCTTTTGTATTCTTATTCTTTCTTCATCGTTTCATTTAAAATTTAGACCATTTAAAGGATGCTATATTTATAGATTATGGTTGTCTTCCAATTCTTTTTAAATTGTTAATAGTATGAAAATATTATTGATGAGTAGATGAATTATTACAAGTTCTATTTTAGATTTGTATTCTCTTTATCTAGATATATTATTTACCAAAGTCTCATTGCTTTTTTAGGTGTATTGTATATATTTATATATAACATGGAAAATGCAGATCATATTCCACCTGTGCCAAATTCTTTGTTTGCAAATACTAGTAATGAGATGAAAAAAATTGAGAGATTCATTAGCACAGGGTGCAAACCCAGGGATATATAGTGAACCATGCATGTTAATATTGCATAGTCTAGAAAAACTAAAAAATGAACTTGAGAGGACTAGTACATATTCCCCAGACAGAGTGACTGCTATTCTTTCCCGCATGCGGGAAGAAGTACATGGTGGCGTTCCCCTTAAACAAATACAAGATAGTGTCACCAAAGAAATGATAAAAGCCACTTGTTTCCCATTTTATCAAAATGTGCGTAAGGTTAGGGGATACCAGGTCACTAGATGTGTTGATCATGCTATGGCCTCATTGATCTACCCACGATTTCTAAATTGTACATGGTCTATGCAAACAATGACCCGAGATTCCATTTGTATTTTGTTAAATACGGTTGTATAAAGAGATCCATTTTGGAGCCTCAAAGTTATACTTGGACATTCCACATATGCTAATTAGGGGTGGTAGGATTGTTGATAAGGCCCACTATCGTCAGTGGATAAACCACCCCGTGTTTAGGGAGTATTGGTTGGTGGCGAGGTCTCCCTTCTCTACCCTAGCTTTAGCCCCATAGCGGAGATAGGGTTGTCATTTAGCTACCCAAAGGAAGCAATTGACGCTGTAGGTGACATTCGGTGCCACCACAGGATATCCAGGTGATCGTGTAGGTCATTATTTGATATCTAGACATTCCGTCCACCATTTTTCGACATAATGGACCACCATGGATCGCTTTATAGTGGTGGCATCCCTACTCCTACATAGCTTGATGCGCCACGGAGATATATCGCATGACTCTGCATTGTTTGGCTGAGGACCTGTTGGAGGCATATGCCCACATTGCAACAGACAATGGGATCGGTATAAAGCATGTTAGAGAAAATTTGAGACATAGAGGTCGTTCAGTTCCAGGATCCCATCACTCTCAGCCAAGCACTAGTGCGCATCAGGATCCACCTACAGTTCATATGGTAGCTGCACAGACTATGGGTTTTACTGATATGTTGATTGGTTTTGGTTCATCATCATCGATGCCATCTCACCTTCATAGTCCTCTACATTCATCATTTATGGCACAACATGGGATAGATAGGATGGATGCAGATGGTGATTCATCGCTTGATCGTTTGGTGGATATGGTGGAGGCGACTTCAGAGGACTTAGGTCATCTGATATCAAATGATGTGCATGTATGTGTGCATGTGCATGTTTCAATTCTTTTTTCATTATTTTTTAAATTTCTTTTTAACTAGATATTCATGTAAGTTGATATATATGTGTATATATATTGTTACGGTGGACATACCTCATATCACTCCTAGCCTTGGTTCAGATCGTGTGCATGATCGATGTGACTCTATGGATGAATATGTTGTCAGTGGACATGTGAGTTTTACATTTTTATATAATCACACGTGTATATGTACATGCAATATATTTATGTATGCATAGATCTAGATTGATATTTAAAAGTACAAGTTCATTTAAAAATAACTTTCATAAAATTTATTTAATATAAATTATATGTATTTAACACATCTTGTACACAATTTTATTTGCAGGGCTCAGCATATCCATTAGAGTAGGACTATTCTCATTCAGATGGCCATTCATCTAGGAGTAGACATTCATATTAGGCCATGCATTCTAGATTTATGATCTTTACCACATGTATTTGATTATATGATGATCTTTAATAGTATTTGATATTTGATGATCTCTAACTTACACTTGCTTATATGATATACATACATTTGCTTATTTTTTTTGATCTTTAGTATTGACATTTGATCTTTAATTTACATTTTAACATAGTATGTACATATATATATTTTCTTATATGATATATATACATTTGCCTCTTGCTTATAATATGTGTTATGTTTATATGTAACAGATCCATTTACATATATGTACATGTGTTTGCTTATGGTTTAAACATGTTTACCGCATTAATATATGTATGCATTTGCTTTAAATATTCAAAATACATACATGTTTTTCTTGTTATGATCTCTTACAACTTACATTTCCTTATATTCAATATACATTTGATCTCTAGTAGAATTTTAGGAAATCAATGCCATTTTATAATTAAAAGTTCATTCATGTTGATCACAATAAATATTTTTTTTTAAATGACTTAAGCAACATGAACCATTGAGTTGAGAACAAGATATAATCTTTTTGACAAGTAACTTGAAATTCAATTCAAATTATATCGAGCTATTATACGTTTTTTACAACTTGAAATTCAATTCAAATATAATTAAGAAAATTTAATTCAAATTATACCTCTATTATACATTTTCAACAACTAACATGAAATTCAATTCAAAAATAATTAAGAAAAATTCAATTCAAATTATACCTCTAATATTTATACATTTTTGACACTTTAACAAAATTCTAAAATTACTAGATATGTTGTGCATACTTATGAATTAAATAACAACAAACTCCACAATGAAATAACTTGTTTGTTTACTACTTGATTCATTTAAACTAGAGGATCTAGTTATTCCATGTACACTTGAATAATTTTGATTCACTTGGAGCGCAGATTTTGGAGAAGTTTTTGCACATTTATCAAGGAGGCAAATATTGGAGCTGGACAACTTTTCATTTTATCAATCAAGGCAAAATTTGTAGGATAATTTAACTAAGTTTGTAGAGGACTTGTTTAGAGTGATCTTTAAGTTGAAGAAGAAAATGGGACAACAAAGAAAAAGAAAAAATGCGTCTCAACGAAAATTGTCAAAAGAAGAAAAAAAGAGGCATGATCAAAACTTGGAAAATTATCATAGAAAGAAACAAGGTACATGCTTGTTTCTTCTCTCTCTCACTCTCAAGTGTGTGTTTAGAAATTTTACTTTGAAATTTTCTAACTATCATTGCACTTGAATGACTATAAATACTTTTAAATGTCCTCAAGTCATCTTGGTCATGTAAGTTGCAATGTTTATATGATCCTTGACTCCAATTCCTTAAGCCAATTCTTTTTGTTTCAATTTTTGTGTTTTGTTTCTTTCATCTTTTATTTTCATCACTTCAATGTTCTCAAATTAGGATGCTATGTTTTATGCTCTAGGGATTCCTCTAGCTGGAGTCGAGCCAAATCTAGATATTGGATCAAACAAATCCGTTGAAGAACACATGGACCTTGAAGTTAGGGAGGAGACCCAAGTTCAAAAAATGCTTGTTGGAGAGGGTCAAGATCACTTCCTTCTACTGAGTATGGATGAGCATATAAAACTAGCACAAACTACTCACTATAGCTCATCATGTTTTATCAATTTTTTGCTTGCATACATAAACCACTTATATATTTAACATCATCTCTCTCACTTTTGTTTGCAAAATATTTTGTGACACATGTGTAGGAAGGGCTCAACAAGCAGGAAGTTTTCATGCTCAATTCAAGCCAAATCTAGACATTGGATCAAATGAATCAGCTCAAGAATGCATGGTCCTTGAAGATAGGGAGGAGGCACAAGTTCAAACAATGCATGTTGGAGAGGGGTCGGGATCACTTCCTCCTACTAGTATGGATGAGCATATAAAACTAGCTGAGAAGGTGGGGAAACAAATTTCTCATAGAAATTTAGATCATTTACTTGAAATGGATATGGAGAAACTCAAATATTATGCCAACCAGCCTTATAATAAGAGAAAGAGGTCAATGACTAAATATGTAAATAGAATGATCAATCATCATTTCAATCGTCTTGATACACTTGAAAAAACCCAATTGTTATCACGTTTACTTCTTCGTGATGAGCTCAAAGAGTCATTATAATTGTTGGGTGTCCATTCAGCATCAAAAAAGAAGAAACACATGGGATTACAAAAGGATATTGTTCAAAATGTTAAAAAGGGTTTAGATTCCATTGGGAAAGGATCTCGAACTGTGGATAAGGCCACTACAAGAAGGGTGATGTTGACATTTATTGTACATCAAGATATAGCAAGAAAAAGAAAAATG